>CAJQUW010000961.1:0-19443 GCA_907163375.1 Prostheceraeus crozeri
ATACTCAATGATCCTTAAATTGATGCAGCGATAAATAAAAAGTCATCATTCAACCTTGTATGCCTATCGGAGGTTTTTAGTACAATGCAAAATGCCTCTGTCTAATCAATTTGCTTCACTCATTAATTAGAAATATTCGTGATGCAAATTTTTGAAATACGATGAGATGCATTTCTTTATTTTTGTTTCAGTTTAAGCCACAATGGATCAAGAGAAGGAAACTAATATTAGGGCATTTTTCGAAAGCTTGCAACAAATCAAGGTCTGTCACATTTTACCGATTTTTTTATGCAATTGGTCACATTTACTTCACTTAATTCTAATTTCCCCTTTAGATACACTTCGGTAAATGTTAAATAAAAGGTAATGCATACTATAAGCCTCTGACCTTTTTAATTCTAGTAATGGCGTAATAAATATTAGGGCCTATGTTCAAACAGTTTGTCATAAGCTGCAAGTCTTGATTTTTGAGATGATACAACATCACGTATATATAAGTTTATAAATTTTGTTGATCCTGATGTTTGTACTCTTTTTTCTTCGATTTGAATGCTGATCGGTAAATAAAATCAGAAAAACACACCGCGCATCATCAGTTTGAATCATAGACGAGATGAAAGACGAAAGTAGTAAATCTGGAGGGGAGAGAAGGAGCGGAATCAATGTCAACGAAAAGGCGTTGTGTTTTTTCCGGGGTTGAAATCACATTAAATATCTACCGGAAAGGCAAAAGGGTTGGGAAAAGTAAAGCACTTGTGCTGCTTTCCATTAGCAACGTTCGTAACTGATTGTTTAAGAAATGCAAGAATCGGACACCGGTAAATACTTCAACTAGTCCCATAGAATTTCGATGTTACAATGATCAGAAAAGCCGCAAGGGATTTTGAAATTATGTGTCTCGAGTTCTTTGACTCTGTCGTGATCAAACATACCTTCCTAGTAATTCCGCTTATATAAATAAGGAAAAATTTTCATAATCACCGCGTCAAATGCAAGTGTTACTTAAATTGTACAACGATAATATAACGAAATGTTATGCTCGAGAAATTACGATTGAATGTAGTTTTACTCTATGGTATTGGTCCAGAAATATACATTAACCTATAAACTCCTAAACTTACCTCGAATAATCATAATCATTAGGTCGAAATAAGGCAAAAGTTAGGGTAGAAAGTCTTCGTAATTGAATATTTTTTTTAAATGGTTGGTTCCATGGTCATAAATGCATGAAATTTCAAATTTATTGATTTCTTTTCGATAGATTGAGAACATGGTGAGTATTTTATATACGTGTTCCCTCGTTAATCTTCCAGAGTTTCGTGGGACTCAAATAATGCAAATATGCATCATTATTAATTACTCACATTTTTTTATATTCGAGGTGGAAATACACGAAAAAAAACAAAAAATGACGAGCAATGGATCATGATTATAAACAGAAATAACTTCATTGAAAATAACTTCATCAAATAACTTCATCCGCCCTATGAAAGAAAGAAATCAATTACAAAACTCACTTAGGAGAGCGTGATACGAAGTTAATCCAATTTTCAAAATAATAAATTGCAAATTATTGCCCGCAACAAAGATCGCTTTTCGAATGACTTGAAATCTTACCTCTCTATGTATTATACAGTTGTGACCGCTGTCAAGCGGTACGTCGGGCCACTAAAAGGCACCTCGTAGGCTCTAAAAGGTTTTACGCGACTTGCATGTACCGCTGATGATGGGGAAATAATAATTTCCGAAACATATTCGGTTGATGAAGCTTCATATCGTTTTTCCTTCGTGAAGTAGCTTCATTTTTAGAATAATCAGCTCAAAATCTTCAGAATTATCCAATCTTCTCGAATGCTTCTGACACTATTGCATGAACATTTGTGCGACATTCTATACTTAATCCGTTCGTCAGCATTTAATATCTGTTAATTAAAATAAATTCTGCTTTATGTTCAACATGCCGACATGGTGATGCGGCCACTGTGGAGCAAAGAGATATCAAGCTTGCAAATATCATGACCCATGTTATTATTGCTGACAATGCTGATTTATGAAATGCAGTTTTATGATTTTACTCGCCACCACCACCCCCCCGCCCCCCCCCCCCCCCCCTCAATGATCGAAAAAAAGATTTATAAACTCTATATTCATTTCAGAGCGGTGGGCGGCTCAGTATTCAGACTTACACAAACTTCTGTGAACGAATCGAATACGAAGTTTGGACTAAGTATTATATTGTAAATAATCAAATCTTTTACCGCATATTGCCTAATTGCCACATATTATGACGACATCTGATAGGACACTTATTGACATCAGTTATCTGTGTGAAAAATCAAATAAATTGCATAATAGCAGCTAAATCAGCTGCGCGAATAACGTAACAAGTCTCATCAAAATCGCCCTCCCTTAAACCATTTTCAGGACGTTTGAGAATGACTTATCTGTATATATCGTTTATCCTGTCAGGCGCTCAATACAAATTTTCATCATGTTAAATCTTAACACGATCTGATAAAATTTGCTATGATGGTCCATCACTCATTCTGTTCTTCAATCAGCATATATACCTCTCTATCTTAAGTATTAAGGGAGTGAAACATGCATTCATAATTTTCACTACTTCAATTCTTATCTACACAAGTTTATATACGTGCTATCATCAGCCGCTACCACATTAAAAAGAAGAAAACAATAAAAAGACAATCCTACCAAAAATTGCATCACACTATAACCCTTTGAGGTTTATAAGGTAACGTAACCTAAGAGCATAAATAATCAATGATATCTGCTAAATATGGTAATTAGTGAATATATTTAGAACATATCTAATAAAAAGCGTTGACTATTGATTTTTGATGTGGTCAAAATGTACCACAAAACGGATTACACTTTGAATAAGACTTATTGAATTTAGACATGACAATTGAAGTAAAAAATCGCTATTCGGAATGGACTTAATTCACGATCCACAGAGCTCATCGTTCACATGGAGAAGCCTTAAAATTGAGTTACGAAAGATCTCCTAAGATTTGTAACCGTCTCAATGAATGATGTCCGAAAGCAATTTCCGAGAATTTCAGACAGAGCGCAACATCACAATCTGTCTGTGCATGAATGTTACTCCCTGTTGACCACCAATCGGGAGCTGCAATGTTTGCAAGTTTTCTGTCCGACAGGCAACACTTGGGAGATGAAGAGGTGTATTTGAAACTTCGAAACGTAATCTCTTGGCAGGAAGGTGCACCTCTTGGCTCTCTTTCTCAACTGAGAATCCACGATCATAGCTGTTGTCACTGATCTTCGACAATCGTACGATGACATCTTTCCCAGTTTCCTAGAGCAGTAGGACAACTATTGCTAGTTGATAGCCATGTCAAAAGATCGAAAGAATAGACAGAAGGTATAGTACTTCTTGGGGTCTGTGGCCGATCTCGTACGAACTTTCTTTTGATCGCACAATATCAACACAAGCATCGCGAATTGTATTGCCCGACAAAGATGGGATGGTCTTCGGCTGTTTTCCAGGTTGCCCTCGTCTCCTTCTTTTAACAACTGTTGTCTGTGAGGGATCAAACGAAATTAGACGCGTTTAGGATGGTCGCTTGTCCATCCATTGGCACGGAAACCTTTTCATAGCTGCGAGACAAAAGAGTGGAGTTTCTCCTTCTTTCATTCTTCTATATTCTTTTGCTTTTGGAGGCAGGCCCTTCCGATTGAGATACGGAATTGTTCCATTAGCTTTGATTCCTTTTGAATGGAGGTCTCAAGAAGATTGATCTGGAAGTGGAAAAGTAATCCATTCCAATCACACATCAGTTCTTCCACACACTGGTCAGCTTTCGTAAACGACCTGTTCTCAAGGCCAAGATTGGAGTTTCCTGTATCCTTTCCAGTATACAGATGTTCTGATAAGCTAACCAGATTTGCAGCCGCAGAATCCCTTATGAAACCCCCATGGAGTCGGTTTTCCTCTAATGTTAGTATGTTGGGAATGTTTCCATGAATTCACCATATGTCATCTATCGAAGCTTTTCTTCGTTATTCATAGAACTTGAAAACTGTTGGCATGATTATCTGGACTGGCCTGAATTTCAGGACCTTCCAGGTTGTTCTGCTTCATTGTCATTGAAGAGCAATGAGCTCTCGGATCTAAATCTTCTGCTGGTCATGGTTTGCGAACACTATTGCTGACATGGAAGATCTCATCTTGCTTCCAATAGTCTCTCAACTCAGGGCAAATTTATTATATTCCCATCGTATATGGATCCAAGTCGCGCCTTCAATTCTTCAGTATTGGTATTCAGGTCAACTCCTTTTCTGTATTGGCATTATAAAACGGACGGGGGTAGGATTAATCTTCTATCAATTTTTGAAACCTGGAAACGTTTTCTCAAACACTTCGTAATGTCCAGTAGTTATGCAGATTCACTAGTCAGAATCGATTTTTCGCTGCCGAAAGAAAATAGGATTTCGTAACTTCAACTGATTTCATCTTATATATTTGTGTGCAATTCAAGCTTGTGGTGTTCGTTTGTTTCGCCTTCTTAGTTCATCTTCGTACTTCACTTTCTTCATTGCCAATAATTGTTTCCTCAGCCTCGACTGTCTGGTCAACAGTGGATGGAACGTTCGTCTTCAAGTCTCATGGTTCAATTTCCTCGTCCTATTGTCAGCATATAGCAGGGCAATTGCAGTTGAGCAGTCCCTCTTGAAATGAACGACTCTCACATTCGCCCTTGACATTCCTGAAAAAAAGCTAATGTTTATTCTCTAATCTGCATAGTTCGCAGGCTACACATGCACGCTTATAGCACTGGTTATGCGAGTTGTTTAGGGAAACAGTACTATAAAAACTCAGTAGTCTGGACCAAACATACATGGATCTTCATGAAATGTAAATTTTGTACTAAATCCGATTTTATGTAAAATTCCTACTACTTGAGACACTGATAAGTAATGTAAGCGAATCGTAATATAAACCGCGTGCTCAAATCAGTTACATGCGTTGTTCAGTGGTGAGTGGATAACACCGACACAGCACAAGTAAAATTAGGGGTACGAATCCCGCGCTGAACTCTCATTTTTGCCAGACTTCAAAATGATTTTAGTTCCAATTATTCCAGAAATTTAATATTTTTACTCGATGCAGAAAATCTGTTTGATATTGATAATATTTGTTCTTTATTACTCTGTAGGTTTTACAGTTAGTAAACCTGTGTCTTATCCCTGACTATTAGCAAGATATGAATTTTACTTTATTGCAATGTAATATTCTCTTTCCGTTTTGTGGTGTATTTTTGTACCACCTGTTTTTTTCATTCAATTACGCTAAATCAGTTGATCATATACGATTGCTGATATATGTATTTAGAAAGTACTGTAATATACTCGGATAATACGTAGAAAGAGTAATGTTGAATCACTTTACTTGTCCGAAAATATCACTCTGAATCAACAGGTGTCGAAATTGAAATTGATTTCGAAAGATCATCATCTATTACGAAGACAAACAAACATTAAATATATCATTTGGAATGAAATATCACTTTAAATATATTTTTTAGATTGTGTTTGTACGATATATAGATAGATTTTGTTAAATGTTATCATTACAATTACATAAAGATGGGTTTACTTATGTGGTGCATATTTATACCACAAAACCCCAAAGGGTTAAATCAGACGGTCAGATCGACATCTATGCATGTAAATGTATAACCTTGAATATTCCAGCGCGACCTGGGTCCGCTTCATCTGAATATATGGGTCCACTTCATCAGGTTCTGACTGTCTGTACCGTGGCACAGTAGTTAAGTGCTTGGTATAGCCATTTGCTGGTTCCCAGGTAGAGCTCCGAAAGTGTCATTTGAAGTTGGTAGGAAGGGCATTCGGACAAAAAGTACTACAACGCCCCAGAAAAGTCAAACAATGTCAGCACAGTCCAAGCCCCAACTATGGGGAGCATTGACATTAAGGCTTCTTCATCATCATCGGTCCACTCAGGCCTTATCTATTACTACTGCGACGTTTTAGATGTATATTGGTCGATTTTGCCGAAAATCTAATATTTCAATATGTAAACTTTATTTGATTTTGGGGATGAATTTGAGTTCGAGATTCTTGTCATAAATCCTTAGTTTTTAAATGTTGTTATTCTAACGTTTAATGAGGTTGCCCTTTTTTGTAAACATAAATTTAATTATTTCTTATCACGGCGACAACTGCATTTGATTCATCCTATATTCATGTACAGCAGACTCATCTGGAATGTCACTGTTACGTCACATAAGGTCTCAACACCAAAAAATACAATACCCAGATTTCCTCATAGGCCTAATCAAACCGATGCTTCATTGACCCTCACAAACTAATGTGGCCTAAATGAAAAGGAATATTCAGAAGCAAACCTGGCCCGTTGGCAAACTCTGCGTACATATCAAATGCTAATAAGCCACCTAAAAAAGGTAAGTATCGCTATTGTTTCCTGCTTATCCACACCCGACATCTGAAGCGCGAAATTGTGATCCCATGGAGCTAAGGCTCGCCCCAACCTCCTTTAGTTCTTATAGACCAAAATTGTCCATAACTATGAAAATTCCCCCTCCCCCCTGTGCAGCATATTTTGGCTTTGTCTTAAAGGTGGACTTTCTAGTTCGTTTATAGATAGCAAATAAATGTCCTATACTTCTCAAATGCAACGTAATTGGACGAGGGAAGCTTGATCATACCCAAATGAGTTTCAAAAATCTCAGGCAGCAAAAATGAGCTAGGGGAGTGAATGCCCATCCGTAACAACCTCAATTTGGGTAGAACGGTTTAATCTGTCAGAACAGATTCCTTCAGACATTTAGTACCGATTCTGACACCATCGCCGAATGGTCTTATAATCAGAATTAGTTTCAAACCGAGTCTAGACCTAAAAAACAAAATAGACGTTCTATCTTTGCGGTATGCTTACACAGAGGACTGTCAATAGTCCCACGTCGGCCATCAAAACTTACATCTTTTTTCAGGCTGCTGTAACATGTCTCTCACCGACCTGTCGCCTGCCCTTGGTGAATAGCAACATCTAAATTACAAGAATTACATTTGTATGTGGAGCCATGTCAACTTCAGATATTCTGTCAGTGCAATTCTGAGGCTATTGTGACGAAGAAACTAGCTGCATCCCATTCCGTGTCTCAATTTTAGTTTAATTCATCTATCTAGCAATTTCCTCTAAAAATCATTGCTCGGCAACATCAGTTAGTAGAAAGTAGGATGGCGCCTCTCAGCTGCTGATTAACATTGTGGTCGAATGACAGAAATTCAAGACATGGATCAAGACTATAAGATCATAGGTAATCAATAACTTGGGCCTAAG
Source organism: Prostheceraeus crozeri (assembly GCA_907163375.1). Lineage (NCBI taxonomy): Eukaryota > Metazoa > Platyhelminthes > Polycladida > Euryleptidae > Prostheceraeus > Prostheceraeus crozeri. Next base: position 7,367 of record CAJQUW010000961.1, read on the forward strand.
AAACAATGACAGAAAAAAGGTATTTTTATTCCTTTTAATATTTATAATTAATTGTGCAATTCGCGATGACAATCGCGCTCATCAACACCTACGGCAGTAATTAATTGGCATGTCAGATCTGGGTACAGACGAGACACTAACCTCGAAATCTGATGCATTATTTCCTTCCTATGATGCCGGAACAGGTTCTTTCAATTTGGAACCGGATTTGTTTTACACGGAACCACTTCTTTGACAATCGGGAGCACATTAAATCCCTGGTTATAGATAGGGTTATGGTGATAGGTTTGTTTGAGTGTCTTTCTTTTCATTATGTATGTGTGTGTGGTTGGTTTTGTGTTGTAGTGTGAAATTTTGCTGATGGAATGTTTTTTTTGTGTTTTTTGTGACTGATGTGATGATGAATGTTTGATTGTTGTTTTTGTGATGTTGTGAATAGTTGATTGATTTGGATTTGATCGTGGTGATATGTCTTGATGTGTTTGTTTTTGTGATTTTGGATGATTGGTTTGTTTTGTAGTTGTTTTTTTGTTTGTTTTGAATTTTGATGAATTGAATTTTGATTGAAACTTATTTTTTTTGATTGATTGAATGAATTGAGTTGTGTTGTTTTTTGTGTTTTGTGATGTTTTATTTGAATGCTGTGTTTGGTTTTTTTGATTTCTGGATTGATTGTTTTGAATTTGTTGAATTTTGTGAATAGGAATGAGTGATGTGATTTGTTATGTTTTTTGTTTGAATTGTTTTTGGTGAATTTGAAATATTTATTTTGGTGAATTTTTGTGTTTTTTTTATGTTTTGTGTTTTGAATTGTTGTTTGTGTGTTGAATTTCGTTGTGTTTCTTATTTATGTGCGTGAAATGTGTGATTGTGAATGTGGTTGAGTTGTGGTTTGGTTGGTTATGTGATTTTTTTTGATTGATTGTTAATTGTTTTTTTTGGTAGTTTGAGTGATTTGTGAATTGTGGTGTTTGGGATTTTGATGTGTTTGATTGTTATGAAGTGAAATTGTGTTTTTTGAAATTTGGTTGTTTGACAATTTTGGACTGTGTGAATGTTGTTGTTTTTTGCTTTTGATTTTTGTATTTGATGAATTTGGAAATATGTGAAGTGTGTTGTTGTTGATTGAATTTGTTGTTGTTTTTGTTTTAATTTTTTAGATGTTGTGTGTGTGTAGTGTGTGATGTTTGGGTTAGTTGTGTTTTGTGGTTATGGAATGTCATTTTCATAGAGATTATTAATCGGAAAACGTCATGAAAAAACATCTTTCCCATGGCTTTAGACGTGCATAAATTATGTACATCTGCAACCAGGGCAGGTATCGGACTGATAAGAATAAATAGCTAAACCGCACGTTTTCCCTAATGTCGAGCGACTGATGCCAAACAAGGACGATTTTTCGGTTTGTTAAAACTATCAGCGATCCATCAAATTATCTCATCTGTTCTGAGAGGTTTATTTATAATTGCAGTAGGCGCTGGCGATCTTTCAGCCTATTTCATGTGAAAAGAAAATTGTTTGGTTAGAGTTACTAAATTGAGATTGCTGACTCTGCACTTCAATAAACCATTGGCAAGGTTTATAGTTGGAAAGAGTCAGGAGTATTTTATGATATTACTATAAATAGTTTTAAATGCTTGTACAAAGTTTTTTGACTGTTATCCTGCAATCATCTTCAGGTACAAAATATGATTTTGTACCTGAAGATGATTGCCGGATAACAGTCAAAAAACTTTGTACAAGCATTTAAAACTATTTATAGTAATATCATAAAATACTCCTGACTCTTTCCAATTATAAACCTAAAAATGACTAGTCAGGGCCTCTTTCAAACAAACATTGCAAGATCTTAGCTTACACTTTCTCACTCCGCAGGTGTCCCACAGAAATCCCATATATGGGAATTTCCATTACATGAACATCCATTCCCACACCACACCAAATGGGTATTCCCATTCCCAAGATGACTTCGTCGATTCACTTCGTCGAATTGAATTGAATGGCTCTGCGTCAACCATATGTCAACCTATAAGGTTAGTGTTTCCACTCAGCAATCATTGACAATATAAGACGCACACATGCATCCGGGTGCACACTGCAACATCAACTACCATTGGTTGACTAATCAATTTCACATCTTTTGAAATCCTTGTAATCGATAATATTGGTTGTCTTTTTATTGAAGCCGTACCTGCTAGATTTGTAGTCGATTCTTCATCGGGGATTTTCAATAAATTATTAGTAACAGGTTTTTTGCGTGTTTATACTTGCATACATGGTATTTTCAAAATCCAAACATTTAAAGACAGAGCATCGTTTAAAGAAATGCTTGATGAAAGGTTTTGAGAATATTTAATGGATTTTTGTGCACACTAGGTGACATGTCACGCTCGATTACGCGTAATTCACGCGTAAACCACGCGTAATTACACATGACCCAAAACAATCCGTAGTACTGTTACTCCCGGTTTCCCCTTATAGTCTTTATAGCCTGCATAATTCATTGGTGTAAAAAAGAAATCCTTCGACGATGCATCGTAGGATATACTTGTGTCAATTATAGTAGTATATATATGTAGCATATATCAGTTATAGAAGTCAATTAATGTAGTTGGTTGTAATTACTAATTACTCATTTTTTTACAATTACATTTAAAATACTTTGCAATTACTTTAGATTGCTGTCAGTGCTACACTATGCATTTTCCCTCCATCTTGTTTTTCCGGACGGAATATTCTTGCTTCGGACGTTTGATTACTTGCTTCCCGGGAGAATAAACAGGCCGCGCTTGTAAGCGTTGATATTAAACCAGCCTTTTCATCCTACCCCAAGCATTTTCTCCTTACATGTCTGCTAATGTTCAAAACTGAATATTCTATGCTGAGATATGGAGGATTGTGGACCTTTTTTAGTTTGCCTTCTTTGATATTTTCTAATAATACAATAATTGATTTAAAAGATTTTAGAATGGGATTCTAAGAATTCATTTCCTTTCCTTTTTCCGAGGGGGAAATGATGGTGTAGTTTTCCTGATAATGATCAGCAATATGGATTCAGGGGATGCGGAGATTATCATAATCCCCGGGTAGTTGATTTTGTAGTTTGACAATGCGTTCCGTCGTAAAGCTTTTTTGATTGCAGATAATTCTGCATCGGGTGCATGCAAAAGTATAGCAACGCATTATTGACGGGGTAATTCAAATTGTGTGGCCTCTATCTGAACATTCAACTCTTTGACTGTGAAGTAATTGCAATTGTGAATGAAGTAATTGCTCAAAGTGTATTTGATATTTACAATTACAAATTTAATCATCAGACAATGCAGTTGAGTTGATTACAATTAACAATTGAAAACAAGTCTGAATGTGGATGCTATATAATTTGTGCATATAAATATTTCACAAGTGCATATGAGAAGAAAACATGCACTAAGCAAGTTGGAATACCTGGAGTGCGACAATGTAAAATTATTAAACATTAATCTTCAGCAGAATAGTGCTGACATGCCAATTAAAGAGCAATTTTGGAATTCATCTTGACGGGTGGTTAAAACTTCTTGCTGCGCCCCTGATCCTTTCCCCACTCTCTTAAATTGATAGATTCAGGCATGAAGAAGAACTTTTCCATTCAGAAGAAATTATAGTTTGTCTATCAAAAGATCAAATTCATAGATAATGGATCCACACAAGTGTTAATTTAAGTGCATGCCTTAATAAGAATTCCTTTGCGTTAGGAGGGGAATTTCCCATCAGGGCAATTCCATTTTCTCGTACGCTACATTTTGCAACATATTTCTGTGAATATATTTTGATAGAAGAAGGTTATTTTTCAGCAGAAGTTGCCATGCACTTGAAAACTCTTGTAGTTAATACGTGCAGACTTGATTCTTTCAAATATACATTTATCATGGAGAAAAAATGTTTAAAGCCATCGTTCGCACGTTTCACTCAGGATACACGAAAAACATTTACATGTACCATTACCCGAGAAAAAAAAACTTTATAAACTTAATAGGAGATCAAATAATACCGAAATAACCTACTGGGATCCTTAACAATACCACACAAACTTATGAAGTCAAGAAATACCGAGTAAACTTATTAGGATTAATCAGTATCCCAGTAGGTTTAATGGGATTGATAAAGTGTGTCCTACTAAGTTCATTAGGCAGTTGTAAAAGCAAATCAACTTGATGGGACACTACATGGACGTTCATCAGGTAGTTGTGAAAACAGAAAAACTTAATGGAATGCTACCTGGAAGTCCAGCTGAACCTGTAAAACTGCTCTTTTCGGACATTCTATGCACATACTTAAATCTGAAGTTTTTGGGACTTCTATGCAGTGCAGTGCTTCTATGCAGCACTACACTTACAGCATATTTGAGCGCTTTTGACGTTTTGCCTATATGAGCGTTGCTGCTCGGTTGCTTCTACGTAAGCAAATGCGTCGTGGATACGTAGCAGTCGGTAGCTGCTCGGTTGTTCCACGTAGCAAATATACGTTGCGGATACGTAGCAGTCGGTAGCTGCTCGGTTGCCTCTAGTAGCAAAAATAAACGTTGAGGATACGTAGCAGTTGGTAGCTGCTACGGGTTGCTTTCTACGTAGCACACATGCGTTGTGTTTACGTAGCAGTAAAAAAAATAATAAACCTCCCATCGATTTCTCTTTTCCTCTTCCTCTCTCTCTCTTTCTCTGCTTCCTCCTCTTTCATCCATCTCTCTCTTTTCTTCCTCCTCTCTCCATCCTCTTTCATCCATCTCTCTCTCTTCTTCTTCATCAACTTGTTCACTTGCTATTCCACTTCTTTTCCTTCGTATCTCCTTCATATCTCTCTCATTTTCTCCTTTCCTTTCTCTCTTTCTCTTCTCTGTTATTTTCCACTTTATCTTCTTCATATTTCTTTCTCTCTCCTTTTCTCCTTGTTCGATCCGTCGCTGCTTCTCATTCTATCCTATGCATTTAGATATATTTGATGATTTCATCAAAGGCATTATTGCCATAGTCTCTTATCACAGCCCGACAGTATTATTTATGCATAGGTGAAAAACACATCTGTCACACCATCTGATTCACAAGATTGAAGAGAATCGCATTTCACAATTGTGTCTTCAAATGAAATGATCTTTTGAGTGCTCGCTAGTTTTTAAGTTAAGTTTAAAAAAGCTTTTTAAAGTTAAACGATAAACTTTTTAAGTTTTTTTCTCTCTGCTCTAATTTTGTGACGATGACACTTGTATGGACAACCTAGTAGTAACCAATTATATAGTAAATTCATGTTTGCTTTTTTGCAGCATGCTATGCATCTGAATCTGCAGATGAGAAGCGATGTGATTTTGAAAGTTTTACCACAGTCAAGTTCCGTTGCGCAATCTCCCCTGCCCTTCTCGCATTAGCAGGACACATTCCATCGCTATCCATCCTTCGGCCGCATTCGTCTTTGTCCGGTTTCGCTGCCGGACAGCTACAGAAACAGGTGGATCGATGATGCGCTGACGCGTCTCGCGTGCAGCCATAGACAAGCGCTGCAGCGGGCATTAAATTCATGGCATCGCGAAGCTGAGTAATGATGATGTTACGTCAAATACTAGCATAGTGTGGACCTTTTAACAACGTTTACGCCATTGCTGCTTCGCATATTCCTTCATCCAGTGTACAGAGAACACTTCTCAGTGTTGTCTTTTTCATCGGGCACAATATCAGATTGAGTGGACACATGAATTAAATATACAATCCCTTCTCGCCGTGGTGAAGAATTCCCTCATCGCGACGAAAGCAAACTTTTCATCCGCGATAGATTTACATGTACGAAAATTGATATAATATCCAGTAAAAAATCGAAATCAGCAGAGCAGAACTTCTTGTGAATGAAGCAATCAAAAATATTTGATCTCCATAGACAATATGACTTGTCGCTTATTTTCCAACTGCGTGTGTCGATCTCATTGCTTCTCATCTTTCTGTGTCGATTACTTTCGTTTCTCGCAACACGTAAGTCATTCAGCATGCAAAATTCCTATTTTAATATGTAATTAAATGAAATAAGAGCTTTATGTATATAAGTGGTGTACCAAAAGAATTCATTCAGATCACGCTAACAATCGAAACACTTAGAATTATTGTGGGTTATCGGAAAATTCAAGTCGATCCAATTTGAATCAGCTCGATATATTTCAATGGCTCACTGCTATCCTCTTCAGGGAGCAGATAGATTACTGACTATACAAAGAATTATTTAGTCTTATGATAAGTGATTCAAATAATACACAAGTAAGAAATCATAAATCACGCATATCAATTAATTAACACTATCATTTTGAATCACTACCATTCTCGTAATCCTTTGCTCCTGAAGATTATAGCTCTGAACTATCTGAAATATATCGAGCTGATGTAAATTAAATCAACTTGACATTTTCCGAATAACTACAGACAGTCTTAGGGACCATAACCACATAGAATGATTAATTTAGGTGTAGTATGAATTTCTTCTTTTGTAATTTAGTTCTGTCATCATGCAATTGGGAGAAAACGCATTGTCTAGTGCATTCAGTTACTAATGTGAGAAAAGTTGTGATGCAGTGCTTTGCACTATAAACCAAAATCAGTGATCTAATAGTGGAATTTTTGAAATGATTAAGTTTCTTTTCATATAGGGATAGGCCTATAAAAAATACTGTTTGGGTTAAGCCCACTGCATTCTGATACGTATATATCGCCTGATATTGAAAATAAAACTGGACAAATTTGATATTGCTATTGTACATTTGTCAATAGGCTAATTGGATTGACCTATATCAGTTTTACATGTATTTGCATTCAAGGCATAATTATATGCATGCACGTAGTATGCTCACAATTAATTTTAAAACATAAAAATTAGTGTTTTGCATATGATTGTTGCCAGGCTGAGGAACAAGAGGCAAGCTCAATTGTTCTTGGATGTGTGCTAAAAAACAAGCGAGGCACACTCACAAGGCTCGCTATATTGTGCTTCATTAAAGTTCAATGTACAATAAAAATTTGACGTAGGTAAAAAACCACGGCGCTTCGGTGGTCACAGTTTCCTCACCACTTTTTGATGTGTCTGTGAACACGAAGCGCCGTGGTTTTTACTCTACTCAAATTTTATTTGTAACATAACATCGCTTATGAAGGCATAATGTATAGAGAAGGAGCTGACTCGCTTGTTTTTAGCACAATAGCCAAGGGAAACAATTGTTTTACATATTTTTACATAGATTACTGTCGAATAATCGATCATATCAACATACTGTTATGTTGCCTATTTCAGGTTGGACGCCAATTGCGTTTGTGAGAATATCTTCGAACCAGCATCCTACATCGTGCTTTGACCATCGAGCGCGCTATCAACGGCGACTCGTTTCTGGGATAAGGAAAATCTAGAGACTAATAAGTGTCAAGTTAGAAGGCAATCTAAGGCCTTTCGGCTAGCAAGTACTTCACTTATTTTCGTAACTTGAATGTCTCATGTATAATATTAGCCTTTGTCCACCCTTTCTTCTGGCATCATTCGATTATCATTTCTACATTACTTATTTCAATGATGCTTGTAGGCCCATTACATAATAGGTCGGCTTCAAGTGTGCGAAGGAACCAGTGATGATGCATGAGACCCGCACATGCAAAGCACCATTATTTTTAATGAAAAAGTACTTAGTCAATTGAATACGTGTTTTCATAATGTTGGGACCCCCCCCCCCCTCTTCCTCCACTTCTCATTACTCTTTCAATTGCAAATTTATGAAGTATTTTGTAGTATTTCTGTCTATATACATGAAGCTAGCAGATGCATGCCGGCATTACTTTATTGTGTATATGACATTTTTTTATCGCATGTAAAATAAACTTGATAAACTTCTTCATTTGCTCTTCGGCGCTTAACAACTTAATTGAGTGTGACAGAATAGTTTCATGCCAATCCTAGTTGAGTAGGCCTTTTATATCGGATCGCTTTCCTGTGAATGCGTATTGTTTTGACTGTAATCGTGATTAGTGATTTTTTGTTAGTCTCTTGTTCAAAGAATCTCGAAACGTTGCAGTTCAAAAATCTTAATTTATTTTTATTCCTGGAAGGGATGACAAGCTAGAGGGCAATCGTTCTCGAATAAATAATTAAGATCTGTGTCAATTGATTAATTTGAAAGTTGATCAATTGAAGTGGATAACATATTTCATTGAGGCTTTAATCCTAATTTACTGCAATCTGACTAGCTAATCTGTATAAATGTTTGACTGTTCAATTCTTTATGTCGATTTGGTGTTTTCTTTTGTGTTTATGGACAAGAATGATGTAAACTAATAGCCTTTTTTGTCAAACATCTGTCTCTTAGCTACCGTAAAGCAAAACACTAACACAACGTAGGCCGGGGTAACTGAATTGACTGGCGTACAAAGTCTCTACGTGGCCTTACGAAAAGTTGCAATTATATAATTAAATTTGTAGCAATAAAAACAAATGTCAAATGAGTGACAGAAAATTTAAATTGGAGTTAATGAAAAGAAATGTTCATTTGTTATCCATGTCACTGTCAGTTGTATAATCACTTAATTATCTATCCCCTCTTCAATGATCGCATTAATTTCTATCATAAATCTAGCATATGAACGTATCGTGGAAGGATCTCTTTTGGGCGCATGGTACATAATATTCTCAACAACTACTTGATCTCTACTATCAAGTCTCTTCCGAAAATTTAGACACTACGTGTGATATCAGACTACTATTCAAAAATTTAGACCAAGTGTAGCTTCCTGTTACGAGTTTCCCCCTTTTGACGTGAAGCACACTTGGTCTAAAATGGGTAAAACATCAGATGATATGTGTCACTATCGTATTTAGATTTGTCCTAGATCAGTATGGTCTGAGGTTGTTCTCCCGATCGATAAGTTACATAATTTTGATTGAACTTTGGCTACCGTGGTGGGTTGGACGACTTGAATGAAAAGGAAATACGCAATTGACCATTGCTGTGTTCATCTCAATGTTATTTTTTTGGATCCCAATACATTGTGTCAACACATGATCAGAAATCGTGATTAGTTTATCTTACTGCATAGTTTTAAGTGGCTGTCAAATTACTTACATCAGCGGTCTCATTTGCTGAGTGTGGTGACAAAAAACTAATAAGAAATATTGCTTTATACTAACAATAGCAGTTAAAAGATGACCAATTTTTAACGGAACAACGCCTCAAGCGTTTTGATTCCTGATAATACTGAATAAAATCGTTACAAACAATTTTGCTCAACAGCACACATAGAATTCATTGAAATTATCCTGAATGGTAATGTCATGAAGAGGGCAACATGCAACACCTTCGGTTTCAGCGGCAAGTGTGTTGTATCTGTCAACCCGTTGCCGGCGTCCTGCGGTGCTTATCAGTCAATTATTTCTTTACTATTATATCTATTTGATGTACAATGTTGGTCAGTTTGTTAATTCGGCGTCCAACTATTTATTACTTCCGATCCCCATCTAAGGGCCTGTTTTGCTGTGGAGTGGAGCACTGCTCCTGACCTAGACATGGTCAATTACACTTTGTTATATTAATGCTAAATGATATTCAATCTTTTCAGCTGGTATGGATGTGCCTTTCAGCCCTTGTGATGGGTGATTATGCATTATCAATACAGATTAAAGTTTCATATTCAATGTATCGCATCGTGAGAACTTTTCCGACTATAAGGAACCGTACTGGAGATGTACACCAGCAATATTAAATCAGGCGTGTTTCTCCCCCCCACGAATGTGCTAGTTTCTCCGCTCAATTTAGGCATAGTATAAAAGGGCTCTCTACTAAACCTTTCTGGCTAACTTTTCTGAGAGATGCCGGTAGTGCCCTATGTATCGTTTCCGATTCCCATCCGCACCTTCTCCTCTTCTCTAGTGCTAAATAAGGCTAATTGCTATTCAATGTATTACTTCAAGGAACGTAACTTTCCGTTCGAGATTGCTTGGCTTTGTCCCTCATGTCATCGAAAACCAACTAGTGCTCGGAGCGAGTTCGCTCATTATTTTAGAAAGAGCCCCGAAATATCTTACTGAATTTGCGGTTGTGCGGGATAAGCGCTTAGATGCCATCGAGCTCTATTCCTCTTATATGTACGCGCCCTTAGTTTTTTATGATATTGCTGGTCGTTTGTCCCAAGAACAAACTAACGATATATTTTTCTGTCTACTCGTTCTTTCTCTCGAACGTTCTGTGTATTTACTTTCATCTGAGTATATAAATGAGTGCGCATATTTGTCTGACACCGAACTTTAGTATTAAAGACATTTCAATCTTTAATCTGGTGAGTCTTTAGGTGACTCCGTGAGAACTGTAACCCCACACTGCCTATCCCACCTTCCTGAAACACAGTCCGTCGGATTTGGTCCCTTGCAGAAATGTCTCAGCAACATGTTTCATGTCGAAAATTTTCATAACCTGACACACTGAAGCAGTAGTATTATCCGGAACGCAGCGGGCAGGTGTGCTGAGCAAACATGATGTAACTATCGCATATCTTGAAACTTCCAAATTAGTGCTTCGTTCATCCAAACTCCTCGTGCAACGTAATCAGTTCCACTATGCAATTGGGAAGTCCTAATCTGCCACCATGTTCAAAGATTTAAAGTGGTCTGTGGACCTTGTGTTTATAATAGATAAATATGACAAATTTTTGTACTAATGCAAAAGATATCATGCTAAGACGTGTTTTTGAGATGATCTTCGTAAAAGCTTGCGAAGATAAAGAGCCTTTGAATGTAATAAACAATGAAAAACATTCACAGTGCAGATGCAGAAAGTATATGAGTGACATGTATTCCAAATTTTCATTTCATTGTCAAGTAGTCAATTGGAATTTGCCATACATACATATTATCGACTTAAGAGGTCAAATAAACTGTCGCGATTTTTTTCATTGAAGAAGCGGAGGAATCCGCGAGCGTATCTCGCAGTTGAATCTTTCCCATCACGCTATTATCATGAAGGACTAAAGATTCATATTTTGGGTGTTATAAGTGATCCTTCCCATGAAGTCAACATTGACCGCGAACGATGAGAGTATAATTTCCTGAAATGGTTGAATCTTACTACTAATTTTTTGTTTCCTTCATGCTTTGCTGGTTTTTTGCTTGAAATTCTTTGACCGCACTATTCAGTTTTCAATACACTTGGCTATGTACCACTTCGAATGGTCTAAACTGTCCATGTAATACGCCCGTAAACTTTTTGGATCACGATTCATCACAATTTAACACCTCAACACTAGCCAATATCACTTGACCCTCTGTTATCCTCCTTTAAAATCACGCTTTCTTCTGTTTTCAAGTATCGCATCGCTTTCATCCCGTAGAACGTCAATTCTCTTTGTCTGCATAGTTGCTCTCTCGGCCCTGTTCGCGCCCCTCTCCCTAGGCAAAGAAATCTCAATTTTTCTCACCATTCCACCTTTCGACTTCCTGGAATGTGTGGGCTTCTTCATATAACCACTTCGATGTAATTCCTTATTGAACTATTCCTATAGAAGCACTACCAGTGACTGGTTTTGTAATGGCTCGTGTAAGGTGTTTGGGGTCAAGCTTTAACTCACCCAAATGGCATAGCCTAGTGGGAATCTGTATTAAAACCCGAGTTCCAAAATAGTACCGGAAAAAACTGTGATTTAAACCTAACAAACCTAGTAGGAAGACGGTGACGACTGGTGAAACAAACCTCAACTGGGATACTGGATTAAACCTACACAAACCTGAGTAGGAAAACCAGCGAAATTGGAATATTCATACAACCTACTGGGATACTAGATAAAGACTAGAACAAACCTAAGTAGGTAAACTCCAGCAAAACTAGAATAAACCTAATGGGGATACTGGATCTTAAACCTAACAACCTAGTAGGAAAAACAGCCTAAAACTGGAATAAAACCTGATGCGGAGACCTGTACAATCTACTTCAGGATATAAACCTATTCGGCGTGACTTAGTCTGCGTTTTGTGCCATGTCTGGAATGTACCTGTCTGCGGTACGACCGTTTTCAATAAGTTTGTTCGGGTTATTTTTTCTCGGG
>CAJQUW010000963.1:0-22808 GCA_907163375.1 Prostheceraeus crozeri
ATCCGCTCACTTCGAGGGAATTGACGTCCAGCCGACCACAGATGTTAGAGAGACAACAGTGGAGGTACGGCTACTTCCCTAATTGACGCTAGCCGGCGTTTGAAGCCCGCAGATACACCTACGGTGTTTTCTTTGATGGACCACATTGCAATAGACAGGAAGGAATGTGTCTCTCACAAACAGCGAGGACAATTTAGTGATTATGCCACATAAGTGTGTGACATTACATGTGTGCTAGGTATCCATTTTGAGATAAATTTGATGTCGACAATCAGTCAACAACAATTCCTGTAGACTGCTTAACAAGAATTTTGATTTAATGAAATGATAAGGTCTCGTCACTTGTGCTCACTTCATATCGCAAGAAGTTCACAAAACTGCTCCTGATGACTTTATTTCAATGTATAGATATCCAAAGACAAATAGTGACATTCGTGTTGTGGTTCCTCAGATCGTCACATGACGACTCATACTTCAGGTCGTATACTCTTAAAAAAAATCGTGTGTAAAAATCAAATATTTATATCTGAAATATTAAGATCATGGGAGCTGCGAGGGTAGAGTAAAGGCCCGTTTCAGGACAGAGAACAGATTTGCGGTTTGCATCGTTTGCGGTTTTTACCCCCTCCATTATTGAAAAGAAACCGCGTATAGTCAGTTCTCAGACAGCAGCACTGTTTATAGAGTACGGCAAATAACCTCTCGATCAACTTCAAAAGAGGTGTGTCTACTGTAGTGGAGGTAGATTGAATATCACAGCACTAGCTAACGTCATACCCTCAGAAGCAATATCAGTAGGGAGTTCCAATCCCTGGGATCCCGGAAAATCCCGGGATTGGAGAGTCAAAATCCCCTGATCTGCGAGAAATTAACAATCTAGCTGTATTACTGTCTGAAGAATTCTAGACAGATTGGCGAAGGTGAAGCTACCAGAAATCCACAACACGATAGTTGTTATAGACTCCCTTTCGCATTTCATTATATATCGTTCAATGACGCGTTACGTTTTTAATAATCCGATTGCTCGAGCACTTAGTTGAAATAGGTCGAGACTTAAATTATGAGCTTGTTATTTCATCAAAGCCAACAAATATTTTTAGTACGGCATGACCAATTTGAAGATGAACATATGCTGGCGAAGTAGGCCCTACACAATACCGGGATAAGGAATTGAACTAATCCTCGAGGATTGAGAGCTCTTACTAGGAGGCAAATTGCTACACCAGACTGCAGGTATATTATTTACATTATTACATTCGTCTGTTTAACTGCAATCTTGTGGGTTTCTAATGTAAAAAAATTTTTAGTTTTTAATTTGATTCAGGAAGAATCAGTTCTATTTGACCAATAGTTTAGTTATTCCACAAGCATTAGGTTAGCATTAATCAGTAAAAAGGCATGTAAAAGGTTCATTCAATCGCGCAATCCCCGAGCTGGGGAGTTTTGGAATAATCTCCAATGTGCTAGTTACAATGCATTGAAACAGTCGTGAATCATGATTATCTTGATTGCCATTTTACTTTTAGCTACAAAGGGTATAACTTGCACTATTTGTCAATATCGATACATGGGTCAGAGGTCTTGTTGATCCACCGAATCCCAGGGAATCAAGATAACAGCACGAGAGTTTTTAGCAGGCTCTAATCCCGGTCTATACACCTCTACTACCAATTTCTCCAAATCTCGGGAAACTGTAGATTGAAAGTGGCGCATAATCATGAATTTGCAACAGGGAACTGATTTTTCTTAACTCTAATTAGTAGATGTAAGTCGTTTTTCCCATTAAGTGCTTAAAGCGGAACAAATTGTTAAGTCGATTGGCCGATATTGTAAAGTAAACCGACTTAGCTGCAATATCCAACTTATGGCTATATCTCACATCCCGGTATCACCATATTATAATATACACATGTAAGATCTTGTCATAGCGCATATTTACTGTATCAACTTAATCCCGGAATCATAGTGATACGAGATTTTTCTTCCGGGACTGTGGAATCTCTAACCGCTGCCATAGATTAGGATAAACCATAAAGTTACGTAAGTATACAGTCACACATACCAAGTATGCTAGACACAACTGATAATATATGGGCCATTAACAATATTATTAGAATTAAAGCGTAAATCTCAAACAGAAACGAACATCGAAAAGTTGATGGGGGAAAATCTTTTCGGTTTCCCACTAACGGAAGCCTATAAAGCTAATCCATTTACAAACAACCACAAAAAAAAAACAAAATCCAAAAGCATAACAAAACAATTATCAAAAATTAATATCAAAAAAAAAAAAAAATAACAATCACAACCAACCACCCACCCAATGAACAAACAAAACCAAAAGCAAAATGCAAACACAATCATTAAAAAAAATAACAAACACAAAAAACCACCACAAAAAACCACAAATAACGAAAGCACACTTAACCGCCAAGATAACAGCAACAACGCACTAACAAGACACCTAAACTTAAACTAACACCTCCCAACCTACTACCAAGATAACAACTAAATTAATCAATCAATGATTGGTCTTTTCCGGAAGTATTTGCGCAAGATCCACAGGAATCGCGGGATTGGCAGTACACTTGCCCGCACATCCCATGGCTATTTACAATGTATCTGTGCTTTATAATGAGGATGTCTAACGAGTCTACACAATCCCCCCGAGGATCAAGATGTTATCCGGAGATCTTTGGGAATCCCTATATATCTAGATAGCTAATGAAAAAGTTATGTATTCATAATGACGATATTGCGAGCATTCTGAAATAATAAAATTTAGTCAAAATTGCATGGATAAATGCACCATATTCAAAGAAAATGGCACTCGATTGTAGTCTTTCCACTGTACTCAGAGTTGACCACTTGAAACTGACATCTCAGTTGCTATGTTACTTAAATCATTCTATTGTATCACTAATGATGAATTCCTCAGACAGCGAGCTGGATAATTTACTGTAGACCTACTCGTCACTAATTCTACGGAGATCAAAAAGAAAAAAGAATGTGGGTGCATAGCAATCTATAAACGAACATAAGCATTGATGGGAAACTTCCTATTCTTCCCTCCCCACACTTTTCTGTTGTTGACACCCGTAAGTGTTGCATCGTCAACGATCTTCTCTTGCTCCTACTTGATACTCCCTCAGACGTGGCATAGCGGCTTGATGTGTTAAAAACTCTCTTATCTGACTGTGTAGAACATTCACACCTCAAAATTAGAAAACTGCTCTACGTCCTTTGTCTGTAGCATCCCACGAAGTTCATGATCGCTGTACCTTGTATTCTAACTGATATCCCAAAAGGACCAATCCTTCTTCCCAGGGTTTCAAGTAAGACTATTCTCAGTCGTGTTGTATTGTCACTCAGTGAAAGATTCTATTCTATTCAAGTCTATTCTAGACCCAATGTACTAACTTTGGCGAAATTTGATGATTTTGGAAAACTTGAAAAATGTGGTGGGGAAAGAATAGATGTACCGCATTATGCACTGATTTGTTTCATGGTTTCATCCTAATTCAAAGACGTCATTAAAAAAAATCGGTCTCTAAGGTCATCAAAACAGTTTAATCGCTGACAATTCACGAGCTGCGAATGTCTCATCGGCGTGGGCACGACACACACCCGGAAAAAAAATCCCCCCACGCAATTAGAGTTGATCGCCGTCTAGAAAAAAGAAGTCATGCAATTGAAATGCGTTGCCAATCACTTACCGATATTCTGTTAACTTTGAACATGAATTTTGACACTCTGATAATAAAAAAATTAAAATTTATGAAATTGAGAAGTCCTTACTCTCATCAATTCGTTATATCACTGCGATTTATTTGCAGTGTAGATCACATGAATCGGTTGGGTAGATCGAGAACAATCTGAAATAATGACTTTGGTAATAACCGTCTGGTTAACTGCCGCCCCGCACACTTAAAGCATGAGGTTTGTTATCAAATGATTTCTTTGATCTAGATTATCTCAATACTTGACCAAAATTACCGAAATGGACTTCGAAAAGATTGAAATTTTATGGAGAATGCGATGCCATTATTCATTTTACAATCAGAAGCAAAAAATTTTTTTCTAAAATGAAAGAACCGCAGTTGAAATGGTTCAGATCCATTTCAACTGCGACAAACCGTATCGTGTGGGAACGCCATCTGCGATTTTGTATTGAGTTTAATGATAGAATTCGAAAAAAAGAAGCCAATTAGCTCGGCAGAAAATAGCCGCAAACCGTGCTCTGTCTGAACGCCTTGATAATCTTTCCTATGGGAAGAAATAAATATTCAAACGAAACGTCACGCTGATAAATCTATTGACTTGAATAATTGTTCAACATATTTAAGTGTTCAATATATTTTCAATGTTTGGAAAATGGCGATTTTATGACACCTGGGCCCCTGGCGCTGACTAAACTTCAGTTAATTTTGAGTACCTTTATTTTTCACAATTCGATTTCAATAAGAAAAAAGATGAGTTTGATTTGATGATAAAGCTATTGATCAAAACTGTTGTAGTTCTATGCGCTGTCATGGCTCATGGATCTCAATCATTTCTGTCGGAAAATAATCAATCTATTTTAAAATAGTGGGGACATAAGTCAAATTTATCGTGCATTATTATTATATCAATATAGTCAAAAGTCATAAAATGTTTATTTTCAAGAACATTGGAAAACAGGAGCATATACGCTCACATTATATGCACAAAAAACATAACTTGATGGCAGAAAACAGCGTGCGGTCATATGTATGTGAATATTTTTTTATCACTTGACTCTATTCTTGAAATTATTTGGGAAAGCAAATTCCGTGAAGGCCAATTAAAAGCACAATTTAATAACCAAAATTGTGCATATGAATCAATTTTTATTCAAATTGCTCCCTTATTTTAGTTTATTAAGGGCTTTCATTTCAAATCTTTCCACGTTCACTGTCATCAAATCTGGTCCAAAGTTGCATTGGCAAATTGCAATAGATAGCTGTTTTGATGAAAATGAGAAACATGTATCATACATGTCCGTATCAAACCAATTTCAAAAAAATAATTTCGAACACTTCAAAATCCATGAAGCTCGAATGTTGCTTACAATTAACTATGAAATATGAACAAGATGACTACGAAGTAACGTATAACTGGAAAACATGAATCATTATGCACAGAAACCATTGTTTTTCAAAATTTTGGTTTGACTGTATTGAAAGTCATTTGCAAAATATTTTACCTCACGGAAAAATAAGCTTATAAAAAATGTGTCAAAATTCGTGTCATCTAAGAAGTAGAGTACATGTCAATAATTATTTTTGGGTAATTTTCGAGCTATAAGTTTAATTTCATTTTCAATGATTGGTTCATTGCGCATAGCTCAGAGAAAAAATATCAAACTGTGTCCACATGACCACCTTATGGCTATATGCAGGTTGTAATGGCTTCATTGTGAATTTGTTTAGTAAAAACAAAGTTTTGCCGACTTGCTTCGAATATTCTCTGTATGGAAGCCGTGAACTTCTTGAAGCGATCGATAAAAATTTGTTTTTACGTTACTCATTATGTTTCCACGTGGATGAATATAGTACAGTTTCCACGTGGAAATCAGGTGGATTCGAGTCGATTTCATGGGTATCAATCCACGTCGAATCCACGTGGAGAGCCGGGCCAAATAATGCGTAGAATCGATATAAAAATTCTGAAGGTCGAATCCACTGGAATTTTTCACCGGGATGTGCCCCACATATGAACCACTTTGGTAGAAATTTTAAAATTCAAATTGTGAAGAGATCAAATGTCACAGAAACCTCCAACAACTCAGATTAGTATGCCCTCAACTTCCCATCCGAGTTTGATTTTGGCTCATTTGATTTAGTGTATTCAAACTGTCTGGAAAAGTTCAAAAACATGTTCAATGCTCCCCCACCCTCCCCTACGGTGCGCATTTTGGCACTCACGTTGCCTATACATGTTAATAATCAATTGCTTTAATTGCATGTAGTCCTGGATATATACTCTCATTTAATAAAGGACTCGGCAAAATCAGTAAAAAAATGAGAAACGTTCTTGAGCAAGATGTGATATGGCAAACGCGTGGCCTTTCACTCTTCATCGACGGTCATTTTCATATCTTTTTTAAAATGCAAACTCTCAAAACAAATCACATGTTAAAAATTAATTTTCAAATCTGAAAACTGGATTGTCATGGCTGTTAGGAATAACATGTATAGGTGCGCAACTAACTGCCTATCTTATGAAAGATATTTATAGTTCCCGAGGTAGAAAATTGTAATAAACTTAGTAGAAGTTCGTCGGAGTTTAAGGGATCTACTAAGTATCTTGCCAGTGTACTTAGTAGTGTTTTAACCTAAGTTCTTACTCCGGAGCTTCGTATATTTTCTGTCCATGATGTTATTATCGGATACTTTGTAGTTTCTACCTTAAGTCTTACTCCGGTATGCTTCGTGGAAGTCTTATTTTCAGCATTTTATTTACGATACTTGTTAGTTTTACCTAGTCTGACTCCGCGAGTCGTTCCGTAAGTGTTATTTCAGATATTATTACAGGTTTGCACTTTGTTTCTGTTTTGTACCTAGTCTTACACTCCGTGAGCTTCGTAAGTTTATGTTCAGATATTATTACAGTGGTACATTATGGTAGTTTTTACCTAGTCTTAACTCCGGATGCTTCGTACGTTTATTCAGATTTTATTACGGTCGCTTTGCACATTTTTACCCTAGACCTCAATACCCTCTTCGCTCAGTTTATACTTTAATTAAATCATTTAGACTCCACCACATGAGAGTGATAGAAGCAGCAATAGCGAAGGTGAAATCCTACGCTAATATACAAGCCCAGAGAGCTAAATAAACAACACGAGGCTATGTAAAGAATATTTCATTTATTCAGAAACATTAACCTAACGCAGCATAGCTGATTTAAACAAAGTCACGAAGTTCACTGCAAAAACACAAAAATAATAACTAGCGAAGTCGAGATTAGAATTTTACATACCAAAAAACATCACTCCAAAATTATGGTATCCATTTTAGCTCATATTCTCCCATGTGTTCGTCAGGTTAAGATAGTATTACGTTAAGTCGTCAAGAAGCTAAAATATTTGGTTCGTTGGCAATAACCTTTGAATTATGACGTTCAAAATTGCGTAAATCGCCCTAAAACAAGAGAATTGTAAAAAGAAATCTTTGACAGTTGTTCTTACTAGAAAAAGACAGGGCTTGCAACAGATTTAAATCACCATGTTGTGAACATATTCATTAAAATCTTAACTTGATGAATAGTGCAATGCAAAATTATGAGCATATGGTTGTATAAATTATGAAGATGGCAACATCTTAAGCATCATCCTACTACATCATTCAATAATATTTCTACTGTTTGAGGTTTTTAACTTGTCTTTTATTGTTTCAGAGGTTATATTATCCTCGTGGTTTCTAATATCCTTATTCTAGCAAATGTTTAACTAGTTGCCGAGAAATCGGAGATGTCTGAACTGATTCACATTTATTTCCCAGGATACTGTATGAGTAACCATGTACTTTCGCAATTGTTCTGATGTGTTGACAGATATAAATATCTGAGGAGGCATCTTGTAAGAAATTCTGTTAGGTATAGTTCTCCTGGTCTTTAGCCCGCTATCTTCACATGCTTTACATTTAAAAATTAGATGTGTGTATGACTTAATTTTATGTCCTTATCATAGTTGATGGATTTTATTTACATTGTGTGTGTGATTTTGAGCAAAACAACTTTACTGGTGTAGTATGGCCTTATACGATTTGCTATTACAGGAGGCTTTTATATTTTTTGCATTTTTTTGTTATTTTCGCAAAAGTAACGTCCCATTGATGATTTTATTTTGCAGTATGCAGGTGGACACCTTTTGTGGATCTCATTTGACTTTGCAAATACTGAGTGTTTTCGTCTTGTGTTATTCAATTTGTGACCGTGAGACGGGCGCTGAAAAGCGGCGGAGTTTATGAGGCTTCGGCGAGTTGTTTGCATCTATGAGTGATGTGGGGGGAGAGGAGGTCAGGTAAGGGCGCGGAGTCGCCGATAGTGACAGATAGTGAGTGTATAGAAAGAAGAACTCCAACCATTGACCTGCGTTACGCATTAGATAGCATTGTTGACTGGGAGAGATAGGCAGCTGGAGAAATTTTCAGCGGATTAGCATTGATGTGCTCATAACATTATTATCAGGTACTAACTATCTGTCATAACAATGCGATTTTTAGTGAGAAATACAATCCTAATATAATACCATTTAACATCTCAAGATTTCTTCAGCAGTTTTTAAACATCTACGCAAAATAATAGAAAAATGCTTGCAATGGAATATCATTATAAACAATAAAAGACTAAAGAGTAGACGTATACCAGGCATCAACATCTCATGGCCGTACATTTACTTCGACTCAATCTTTTCCTTAAAACAGAGTTAAAAACCAAATTTTCACATCTTGGAGAAGAGCTGTCGCCATTCATATAGACAGTAAGTTTGGAAATGTAGGCTATTATCGAGCTTTAGCACATGGCGCCTTCCAGTTATCATTGCTTGCAGACGAACAAAAAAAGTATTTTATACATAAAAAATAAACAAACAGAAAATTAGTGGAAGTAAATTAATATAATGTTTACCAGCTTGACTGATACAAATAAATGCCTCAATCATGTCATAATTATGTCAAACACTTTACACCAAAAAAACAGTGGCGCAAACTTTACAACAATGTGCATGATTTGAGATGTCTCACAAGGCTTAACAAGACGCATAATGTTCCTTTTTTTCAAGATACATATGGTACTCGATAATGAGTAGAAAATGACAGTCTGTCTTATCCCTCACAGGACACTGGGAACAAGAATCAGTAGTGAAAAGGGAAACTGGAATACATTGGACGATATTTGCGACGCAAACTATTGACAATATTATCATCCTTGATAAGAAATGAGTTTTATCTAGCAAAAACAATTAGATGTTCTTTAGCATGAACGAACGTAATATGATCACATTTTAGTGATTGTTCCCATAGACCTCAAAAGAGACGTGAAAAATTGGCGTCTTTGTTAGCGTAAAACGAGATGCAAGTTGTTTGATGGGGTTGTAACGGTTGTGAAGTAATGGTGTGTTGCGTTTTTAGGAGAGGTAATGGACGTGGGTAGTTGAAGGGGTTGTTGATAAGTGTTTTAAAATGTGGTTAAAGCTGACGTGTGTATTGCTGTTTTGTTCGTGTGGTATTGTCTCTTGGGGGGTGTGTTGAAAATTGGTGTTAAGTCCAATGTCGGATTTTAGCCAGTTTGGGTTTTCAGTGTCATTGCATTAATTACACAACAATATTCTTTCAGTTCCAGCAAGGTTGCAGCTGACCCAGTGGCTGAGCAGATTGTGAATGTTTCTACTGTATGTTGAAAGGCACAGGACTGGTATCTTAAAAGACCGAATAAGCTCACTGTCTATTTCCAGGACAAAATGTTCCTGTTAGACCGTTGATTTCAGAGACAACGGATTTAACGTGTTTCGAGAGCAAGATGGCCAGACGCGGCAGGTAGCGCTGGTGCCAAACTCGGTATCCACGTTGAGATGGCATATTGTGAATTAAAGCATGGAGTGAGTATGTCTTACAGTTGCACGCCAAACATCTCAAAATATAGCGTTTTGGAAAGCCAGAATGAGAACTTCGCATCCCTTCAGAATGCATCTGTTCATGTTCACGTACTTCCTTCCACTATAGAATATAAATACTGGATGAAAGTAGACAATAAGTAAACCACAAATTGGTTACAACAAGACGTAGCAATTGGCACGCGCATGCCTGCTCTGAAATATGAAAAACATTTTGTCGAGCAACAGAAAAGTACAGAAACGACAATTCTTATATCGTCTTTGAGCCTTCCGCAATGGACCAGTTTCGCTTCTCATGACATCTCTTGCGGTTACGTTCTAAAGAAATGGGTGGGCACTTTTTATCGACAATATTGATTCTTGAGAAATTCCTTTTCCGGACACCTCATACGATATTAGTCTCACTCTACTGCCGAAGAATGTCCTTTACCAATACCCAAAATACTACTTTGAAGTTTTTTGGCAAGATATCCAAATAGCGGGCGGTTATGGGTACGTGTAAGCGAGACTATTGGATGACAATAAATAGTTCTGGGCCTTTAACACCTCATGAACATGGCTTGTTTAGTCGGTTCAGGCACGAAGTTGATCCTGACGAATGACGATATCAATGGTGCCATCTCTGTAAACCAGAGATTGCTTCGTTTCAGCCGGAGAAAATACATTTTACGCGGTACTCACTGTTGTACGTCCCTTCAGCGTAACAAATGCTGCATCCGTGATCTGAAGTAGCAGACTCACAAACATGAATTAGCATCCTAAAAATACCCAAAACCACAAATAAACTAACATAAAGAAACAATATCTAAAAAAAAAAAAGAAACACAAAAAGCGATCAAATAACAAAAAAAACAAAATAGCAGTCGATGTTTTCATGCAATTACTTAGTCGATAAGGCACGTTTAAGAAAGTTATTGATATTTTTTTTAATTTTTATTTTTTTGAATTATTTTTATTGGAATTGCCAGAGGCTGATAGAAAAAACCACGAAAAGCAAATAATAAAAACCCATAAAACTCTACCATAGAAAAACCCTTGGGGTTTTTAATCTATACCAACCCTGCAACAAGGTCATTACCTGCATTATTTAGTGACCAATTATGTATACCAGTCTCAAAATAGAGAACCAGTTGGCGCCGAAGCCGGTCCCTTTCGCAGCCCCGAATCCTGTCTAACGAATAATATTTTAGTAATCTGTCCAAATTATGCTAATGTGGAGAGTTTGCTTCACATAAGAAGTCTAGTCAGCTTAAAATACTAGTTCAAAAGGGCAACCCTTCCCATGGTTAGAGAGTGGGAGGGGTGGGGGGGGGGGGGGGGGGGGTGGGGGGGGGGGGGGGGGGGGGGGGGGGGGGGGGGGGGGAGGGGCGGGGTTGTGGGGGGGGGGGGGGGGGTGGGGTTGGGGGGGAGGGGGTGGGGGGGGGGGGGGTGTGGGGGGGGGGGGGGGGGAGCCTATTCGTTAGTATTCCATACGATATCATTTAGAAAATAGACGTTTTTTCCACTGCACTAGGCTATTTACACTTTAACTGTTCCTTAAGCGAGGAAAGAAACCTTGCACTAGTCATTATTGAAAGAGATTTTGGGAAAAGCCAAGGTAGTATAGAATTTTTACAGTATTTAACTAACCCTTGCTTTTTTGGTTTTAAAAAAAACCTTTTGTTTTTTTTTTTTTGGAAACCGATGACTTCGGATCACATTGAGAATTATACATGAGCTGATAATCTAAGTTAGAACAATTGTAGTACGATCAAAATGAAGGAAGTTAACTGGCGGCAAACTTAAGATAACTGAATATTTCTACCAATAGATGAATGAATAATCTGAGTTGTATTCATTTAATAGGCCCAAATTCATTTTCTTTAATTCAAATCTCGGTGATGTATAGATACTACATTGCGGAAATTGATACAATGAAGTTACCCACCAACACCGCCCGGTATATAAGATTTGAAATGGATGATAAGAGATAAATTTTTATTATACGTGGAGTGAATTAGATTATAAGTGTTAAATGTATCTACTGAAAGCTCATAAAACAGGCAATTCCTTGAAATACTAATGTCATTCAAATTTTAAAAATGCCAGTTTAAACCATGAAAGAAAAAAGGGAAAATTTTTCAAGGATAGCGAACATCGCACCATTAGAAAGCGAGCATAACCCGGATTGTGGTTTTAACAACGTGATTATTGTGCAATTGGTTATGAGATTAGGAGGACCCCATATGACTTTTGAAGGGTACAAAAAAACACAGGTCAGATAGGGATTTAACCCCACGAAGGCAAAATAACCCACAGTTCCAATTACCATAGACGAGTACGAGTGCTCGTATATCACGGTAATAAATGCTTTTTACATCAATTGTTTGTCGTTAAAGTGTAAATATCAGGCAAATAGTTAACACTAAACTTACAAATTACAAATATCCGATACACGACGAAATTCGCAAATTCCTACACGACGAAAATACTGTTCCTGTTCAAAATCTACGGCCTGGTCTAGGGAATCAAGTAAAGATAAGGGAGAGAGAAGTCGCTAAGTCAGGTATGGTAGATTCGATTCATTCGAATGAGTGTTTGTAAGATAACTGAATATCATAAAACGCAACATACATGTATGTGATTCACAAAGTCTCCGTTATCTATAAATAATTAGTGGTGCTAGCTAGATGTAAGAGATGTACCGTAATACAACATACATCGGTAGAAGACTGTTTAACATTACTCATCAGTTTACGTATCAAGAAAAGCTTTCGAATTTCAATGTGATCAGAAGACAAATCGCTCAGAAATAGACTGAGGCATTAGCCCTATCCGAAAATCGATGCTTTGTAGCAATATCACTCAATCTTTCATCAAATTCCGTTAGAGACATTAATGAACCGCAATATAGAGCGTCTTCGTCATCTAGAAGACTCGAAGCGTCACTTTCACTATTTTGGTCGTCACTTGGTAATGGAGAAGAAGTAGCTATTGCATTACGTTTGAAGAATTCATATTCGCACTGCAAACTGACGGAAGGCACCTGTTCTTCAAGTAATTGTGGAGAAGCTCTCGGTCCATCATCTGTCACACTCGAATCCAACGAAGATATATCGCTCAAGTCTGAAAACAGGTCGCCTCGGTTCCGTGGTAGTTGCTGCTTTCGCCGAGTTCGTGAGATATTTCCTCTTCGGCATGTCTGTAAAATAAGTGTTTTTTTGCAAGCTGACCACAATCAATGAGTATAATACATAAAGTATCAGATTATAGGCCCACATCTCCAAGTACGTCCGCGAAAATGCAAAATTTTAGGAAAAAGTTCGAGGGTCAACTATTCTAACTGTGCCAATGTAGGGTCAAATTGGAAAACACTACCATCCTCATCATTCTCAACAAAAATATTATTTGTAATAGCTTAGTTTTATTATCTTACTCCAATCCCACTAAAACGACACACACACATACAACGAAGCTTCATATAATACTACATGGACACGAAATGAAAACAGAAGTAGTAGCAGAAAAAAATCTTTTTCTTTCTATCAGGCAAATAAAGAAAGAATTTCATAGGACAACCCTTCTTGAGGAAGTGATCATATAGGGTAAACTCGGTGTAATTTGGACACTGACTATCTCCTTTCTAATGCATGTAAAGCTACTTGCTAAATTGCACACCCTGTCAGTCCTAAAATGGACACTAATCAGGGTAAATGGACACTTATTGTTTTATACAAATTTGTATGCGTCTATTATTTTGAACGATTGTTTTAAACATGAAAATATGTAATATAGACTTGTGTAGACAACAAATTCATATACTAATTTAAGTCATATAAACATCTGGCTTCTTCATATACGCCACGTATTTTAGGCCATACACATTAGGGTGACAGTTATTTTGGACGAAAAAGATGAATTTAAATATCCATTACATAAAGCAGTTTTATTTTCTGGTGCTCCTTGTGTATAAAAACGCTTTATCTAAAATATAGAAATTGATTTCGTTTTGTTATCAAAGCGAGCTTCAAAGTGTTTTGAAAATCCCTTAAAACGTAAAAAATGTGTTTTGCTGGTTTATCCTAATTCAGACATGTTTGAAGGTTTATTTTCGAAAAGAAATGAAATTATATACTTTGATTTAATTATTTATTTGTTTATTATTAATTTTATTATTCATTTCATTTCTTAGCATATTTATTCGATTCCAGCGATGAGTTGTTATTCATATAGTTGACTTGTGTATTAGCTGGAAACCACTTGTACAATATCCAGATGTAAATGTTCATACTCTGACTACTGTTAAGATTTTTAACATGCCCTTTTTTTGTTTGATATTCCACATTCAGAATATTTGCATTCTACATCATTGATGGCTGTCTTTGCATTGTAGCCATCGTCCGTTGTCCACTTTTGATATTTTTTTTTTCATCTGTTGGGTAGAAAAATCATAAGTTTATCCAATACACTGATGGTAGGCCTAGAAGCTATTAGAAGGGACCTACAATGTAGGCCCTATGCTAGATCAGGCCTATATCCTATGCCTATAACTAAGTCAATTATCATGTTGGCTAGGAGAAGATAACGGACCAAAAGTTGGCATACATGCATATACAAAAAGTGATTCAAATATGATCAACATACATGAAAAAGGATGGTATGAAAAATTGATAAAATCTGGTGAGAAGATTTTGCTCATCAAGTAAAAGCTATATGTATTCTAACTCAAATATGTAGCCTTCATAGCAGGTCTCCAAAACTCTATGTGTAACGGTGCTGTGACTTACGATTTCCTGTACATGAAGGAAAAGACAAATAATGAAAAGTGAATAATACGCTTCTATATCACTTAAAATATTAGTGTCCATTTTATCCTGAAAGTGTCCATTTTACCCTGATATTACTGTCCATCTTGTACCCTAAGTCCTGTGTCCGCATTTTACCCGAGTAACTAAATTATGTCTGTTTCCTAAAGAATGCAATTTGATATGGATTTGATTATCAAATATTATCTTACTACACGAATTAATGTATTAACTTTTGATAATAAAAATGATCGCCGTGTGTACCTTATCTTGACTTCGAATCATTCGCTGGCAAATAAGCAATGTTAGCGTTCTTGTTAAACGATATTTCTAACTGAACGAGTCGTTTCCATGACATCATCGTCAGCAGCCTACACAACGAACGCATATTGGATAATTCTGATAGTCACGTGACTAGCAGTTTTATGCAATCATTTTTCTATAAGTTTTGATAAAATCAAAATGTTTCGTTACTTCAAAATCGGAGCCGTTACTTAACCTTTTCACTACGGCTGGCATACCAGGTATGCCATGCAAATCATTCCGCCAGCAGCGGTAAGGTTTTCCCCATTACGCGCGCATTTTACGATTGTCTATTGAACTGACAACGAAGTCATTTCTCTATAATACGGTTAATTTTGCCTGTCGAGGTATGTTTTGTTGTAAATAACTAAACACTAAACATGAGGTTAAGCTAGTGAATAAAACTGCAATTTATGAAAATCTTCTAAAAATATTAAAGCAAACTCGATGCTTACATAATCATCAACAAACTTAACTCTTATTCATTGTTGTAGCAGTTCAAATAACAATCACAAGCTAATCGAATGAAAAAGTTGGAAGCACTTTCCAGTTGAGTACACTCCAGGGTTTTTTCCCGCACAGGCAGTGCATTGGAACCGTGGACATCTTCGCGAGAAACTCATCTTTAAAACATCGATTCTTGCTGCATCATCTTCTGGTGCTTTGAGAATCAAATCAGTAGCTGGAATCTTTTCCAAAACAATGCTCCTGGCTATTTGCAAGCGACATTCGCGCTCCAGAGTTTGTTTGCTTGTTGAGCATTCTCCGCTAGTTTCAATCAGTCGACGACGGTGTAGGTTTTCGTTTGAGCGAGCGAATGCAGCCAGTTTTCAAGTACTGAGATATTCAATGACTTTGTCTGTGTATAGCGTAGAAAAGTATAGTGAGCCACCCTGACGCTTTGATAAAGAACAAAAGAATTTCTGACCAATATATGAATTAGGTAAATAGCGTATTTGGTAAAACCAACTTGTATGTTTTTCATGTGGGGAATATGGTTCCAGGCATCTGTCTCTGCGAGATTCTACCCCGCCCATGTTTTTATTGTAGAATGCGGCAAAACTGAGTTGGATTTTGCTGACAGAAGTTGAAACTCTATCCTTTCAGCGGGACCCAACTGTTCCGTGGTACCAGCGTGGGAAAAAGAATCTATCACGTAGATCAGTTTGTTTTTCCGCTTGCTTTTTTGTCATCATAATCGACTGATTAGTACGGTTCCACCCTTGCGCATAAAAAGACACTTGCTGCGCTTGAAAATTGCGATTGCGTAATTGAGGCGGTGGGCCTCTGTTGCTGCGGATGGTTCCAGTAAGTAACGTATCATATCTCACTGAGATGATATTCGGCGAGAGCACATGAAGAAAACCAATTGTCGAGGGAAAATGTGATATCCCAAATCAAAGAGCGGACGAGAAAGTTGAACAGCTTGTTCGGACTTCTTCAATGAGCAGTTTATTTCATCATCCCAAGTGATTTTTTTCCAGAATACAGAAGAAAATTCCAAACGTATCCTATCCAGTACTCGCCTCAGACAAGACAATAAAGTTTTCAAACAGTAAGACGGGCGCGCTTATTTTGGGGCACATATTGCCGAAAGTGCAATCTACCTGTTGAATAAAAGCACAGTGCTCATCAACAGAAATTTCACGTTCAGGCAGGTAGTTATTCCATACAAATATCACGAACCATATCACAAAAAGGCACGACTGAATTTTATCTTCACTCTTTGAATCAGTAGAAAGCGAGTTGTAGGAAGCAAAGCGAACAAATTTAGTTTATTGAGAAAAATCGGTCTCGTGGCAAGCACTCCATTCCGTTCAAAGAAAGGACTGAAGTATATTTTCGTCTTTGCTCCAGCAATAGGTGAAGTTCTGGCTTCTTGCTAAGTCCCCATGAGTAAGAGATAATCCGAAATAATTTCCGCATTTCATCTTCCGTCACGCTTTCCCATTCCCTTTGCGAGTCATTATCGCTGCGATCTATATCTCATTGCCTCTCATTTGTCCATTTCGCTATTGTGGACAAACACATTATAGCATGACATGAACAAATCAACGAAAAATGAAATATCTTCAACATTTTCAGGAACATCAAGTAAAGGGGGGATTTATGCCAGGTGTGCCTAAGAAATTTCAAGGGCAATATCTCAGTCAAACGCGAGTCCTCACTACTATCTGGCTCAACAAAATGCCAAGACACCAGGATTTTGGATTTCAGCCTCATCCTCACTAGAAAACTGTCGCTTCGTCACCTTTCATGAGAATATGTCGGCTCTTCATCTGAATTGATGGGACGTGTGCGCCCGGGTGATGGAATAAATTGTTAATTGCGCTAAGACTTGGCAGCTCTTGAGGATCGCGACCGATGGTCCTTGTTTTTACTAAATGCAGAAATGAATGCGTGTTTCTCCCGCCTAATGACCTGCAACGCTGTGAGTGCAAGAATTGTCTAAATCCAAAAGCGACTAATTCACGGCCGACTTCTGACGAACTTGTTATTGTTCGAAGAGCGCAATTTCTACGGTGGATGTTGGTTTCCCTAAGTCAATATCTTAGAGATATGTGCACAAATGACGATAAAACATTGATTCTCATCTAAAAACATGAATCCGGCATACCAGGTATGCCAGATTTCCTTACCGTATTTTAGAGGGATGATTTGTCATGGCATACCTGGTATGCCAGATTCGCTTACCGTATTTTGAATGATGCTTATCCATGGCATACCTGGTATGCCTGCCGTATTTTGAGGGAATGACTGCTAAAAGCTTACCGTAGTGAAAAGGTTAAGGAGTGTCCATTTTAGCCGAGTGTCCAAATTACCCGAGTTTACCCTAGTCAAATTATTTATGTTCATCCAGTGTTTCTTTAAGGTTCAGTTTGAGAAACCACGTGTGTGATATTTGACAGACCGTAGATAAGTGACAACACGACAGTACTCATTTTTTGAACAATTTTGAAGAACCGAAGTGATCCCTCAAATCATCTTATAAAAACAGTGAGTTCATCTCATTAAAAAAATTCTTTGACATGTTTGGTTAGTTATATGGTGGGCAATACATCAAATTCATCAAAAGGTATGAAGATGTGCCGATATACAGAATTTTGCCGATCACCGATTATCGTCAACAAAATCAGAGTCAACTTTGATTACTTGTTTCTAAAAGTCAATTTAACTTCAAATGCACTTCAAAAATTACTAAGAAATAAGAACATTAGTATTTCAACTTAACACGGCACGATAGATGATAGCTCTTAAACACCTCAACGTAAATCGTAGTTATCGGCCTGTACGTCAAAAATGTGCAGAATATCGATAGAACCGGAAAATCGGCCAGGCTACATCGGCACATTCATAGAGACATGGTACATTTTATCAAGAAAGAATGACTACATAGGTTCACGACGCTCTCCGTCTTTCCGCGTTTTCAAGTCATTTCCAAGACAGTCAAAGCGGACGGTAATGCCTCCTTGATGTCATCATCGCCCCAAATCGAGCAACCACTGCTTCTCTAAAAAAGTTTTTGTAGCGTGTGGGTGAAAGAGAGGCGGTCTGGCATGCTAGAACCTTTTGGGAACAACATAAGCCGAAGTTATTTCCTTATCCGTGAACAGCCGGTCGAGCAAGAGACACGCCGAACATCGACATTCCCATGTTATTGTATATCCCCTAAGTTGGTGAGATTTTCGCCTTTAAACATGACGGCTGGTTGCGAAATGATGGTAACATTCTTTCAATTTTATTCCCGGCTAAATAATTTTGCGACACAAGCTTTACTTGGAGGCCGTAAATTTTCTCTCGCGGTGTCCCATTTTCAGAGCAGACCGCAAGTATTTGCCGTTCTCCTTTCAAGACCTGCTCAATAATCTCGCCCGATTCGAAGCCACAACTGGGGATGGAGTATAACAACACTTCCTATATCATCCTCTTTCACTTCCTCCTCATCCAATACCTCTCCTAAATCATAGATTCTCTTCATAGATCATCTATGTTATCTTGATCGTCTTCACGTGAACACTGTCCTCCTGCTGACTCCCTGAACCTCCAAAAGTTCAGGGACTCCTGTGTAACATTGAATGATTTTTCTTCAATTGACTTTTTCTTCAACCTCTATTTCTAAGTTGTATATTTGGTACCGTTTGATATCAGCCTCATCCGTCGAGAGTTTCGCGAGAAGGCGAGCATCTATATCGGGTATTTTTTTAAACACAAAATGGTCCTTTTACTTCTGCCTTAGTATAATCAAATCCTGTGGCAGAAGTAAAAACGCTATTTGTCCGTCCAGAAAGGTTTCATATGTACCATCCTCCTTGAAGAAGTAAAATAATAAGTACCTCGACAGCGGAGGGATAGTATCGAATTTATTGATCTCCTTGCGAAATACGCTTTTCAGATTCCATTACCTGAAATAATTGCGCTTATTAATATCTGCTTGATGGCCTTAATATGTACTTTTCAACAAAATGACCAATATCTGCGCGATGGACATGAAAATCACAAAATCAGAAATCCTAAAATCGTAACTATTGATTAAGCTCCTTTAACGCTATTTCCACATCACTTATCAACTACATCATACTAGCAGTGTCGTACCACATCAAAACATGTAGGGGTAGATAGAGTACTAGTATTGTAATGCAATGGGAGTCATTTCCAAATGTACTTTTCAACAAAATGACCAAGTTTATCTGTTCGCGGAATGGACATGAAAATCACAAAATCAGAAAATCCTAAAATCGTAAGCTAATTGATTAGCTTCGCCTTTATACGCTGTTTTACTCATATCATACTACATCATACTAGCATGTCGGCTAACACATCAAAACAGTGTAGGGTAGAATAGAGTACTTGTAATGCATGGAGTCATTTTCCAGAATGTACTTTTCAACAAAATGACCATTAATTATTGCTGCGCGGCGGGTGACAATTCGATGGACATGTGGAAAATCACAAAAATTTCGTCGAAATCCTAAAATCGTCAACTATTGATTAGCTCCTTTTGTAACGCTTGCTTATTACTCATATCAACTACGATCATGTCATATTGTATAGGTTACCTTCCATAGACCACTCGTGTATTATTCCACACTGCCCCGGGGTGGCAGGTCTTCAAACATAACATACAGACTTGCGCAGCCTTCATCGCCTTGGTCAACAATTGTAGTTGAATTGGATACAGTCACTATTGTTAGGAGCTTCAGCATGGTTTCTTGTTAGTCTTTTGTGGTTCCGCCCGATAATGATCAACACATATTGAGTCGTTTGTATTTGTTGAAAAATACTTGCTTATTCACAGTTGTGTCAGTTGTTGACTCATAACAGAAGTCATTCAATGATAGTTTTTGTGTGACATCTCAGACTTCTTGTACTACACCGCATAACAAAGGAAAGACAACACCCGATACTTATTATACTATTGAATCAAATCCTTAGAATAAAATAGGGTAGCGCGCGTAATGAGTCTTTTCACGATTCTATTGTGTTTGTTTGTATGCGCATGCTGCCAAGTCTTACAACTAGCGCAACCTTCCTTTCAACAATTGTACTAGGAATTGGATGTATTCACTATTGTTAGGCTTCAATAGTCCCTTTGTGTTCCGCCCCAAAGTGATTGACCTTGAGCTCATATTGTCTCTTTTCGTTAGTAACAATACTTATATATTCATGCAAGCTGTTGACCTCATAAGGACCGTCATTCAACAAAGTTTGTGTGACTCATATCATACGTCCAGTATTACTGGACTTCAGTCACATGATACTCGATACTCTACTCATTCCATTTATGTGCAGCTCTCGTATTATAAGCATAAACCATTTGACATTCATCTAGTTCCTGTAAACCACACTGGTGACTGCAGATCGACCAGGATTTGGGCTGTCAATTTAATTCACTTATGAAGGCTAACTTTAGGCCCATGACTTGTTAGATTAAATATTTAATTCATATTACATAAGTACGTACGATCTCATAAGTAAATAGTAGGGGGGGGGGGGGTGGGGGAAAGGGGTAATAAAGGGAAGGGGGGGGGGGGGGGGGGGGGGGGGGGGGGGGGGGGGGGGGGGGGGGGGGGGGGGGGGGGGGGGGGGGGGGGGGGGGGGGGGGGGTGGGGGAAACAAGGTAAAAACAATAGGGGTAGACATCTACCGCAGTGTTTTTTTTTTTTTTGGGGGTGGGGGGTGGGTGGGTGGTATTATTGTTTTAAATTTTGTAAGAGAAGAGAATGTATGAGCGATAAAGTTAGGGAAAGCCTACGTAGTTTGGTAACACAGGTTCTTGAAATATCACGCTAAATTCCCACTTTGACTTGGATTATAGCGTACATTCCTATTTGAATAACCGTGAAACTTGCAATATGTAACAAACCAATACATAATAAGGTAAGGTGATAAAGAAAAATAGTGGCAGTGGCAACTAAACAAGGAGTCACTAGTGATTTCGAAACTGGTACATTAGATTCAAAATATTACGTAACTTTAACAAACAATGCAAGCTTGAAGAGAAAATTATTTTAACCCTATTTGAGGAATAATATTAAAATAGAATACCTCTTTATTAGTCTCACAATCCCCCAATGGAATGTGTTATCTTGAACATTTTGAGATATTTATTCTCGTTCGGCTCGACAAGTTTCACCACTTAATTAAAAGCGTGTACATGCATATGGCGAAATTATAAGGTGTCACAAAGCTCACTCTCTCGTACGTTGCACTACGTATACGTTTCACTGATTGGTCAATGAATAGCGCGCATTAATATCTTTTTGCAAATCAGTTATTTTTAGAATAATTTTTATATAAAGATTGATAAGAATAAAATAATTCGAATTTACTAAATTTACTTTTAAAAAACTTGTTTAAAAGATCATTTTGTATTTGATATCAACCTTAACAAGATAGTTATAGAATCTACATTTGATGACGTCATTGTACCAGAGAGGAAAGAAGACGAGAGTTTATAATCAAACCACTGCATATACATCGGATATACAGATATAATAGGAATCTTGCCTGATCGAGACAACAGAATTACTTATCATTCTAAATCTCTGAATTCTCCTCCCGGCAGGCAGGATAAGTTAATCATGTCAGAGATTTAGAAGATAACTAAATAATTATATATCGCATTTCTTTTTTGCCCTAAATGTTAAAGCTTGAAGCCATAATATTGAGAACCGATTATAAATCTCTCCAATATATATTATTTGATTTTAATGAAGGATTGAAAAAAAAAACTTCACCTGGCTCGTTATTATCCCATGCGAACACTGAGTACAAGTAATTTATCATGAAAATAAATAATAATGGTATGAAATACCTAAATTAACAAACAACATGCAAAGTGTAAGCATAGAGATATTATAGAAAATAACCTCAATTTTATTATGTTTTTCCATTTATGTCATTTTGTCATTATTTTACCTTTTAGCAGAAAATGCGGCACGGAAATGAAAGTTTTCCTCAAAAATATTACGGCCATAGACATCAGATTATACTAAAATAAGTCTATAAGACCTATAATGTTGATTATCTGATGTCTGTGATTACGGCAATGAAAATAATAATCTGTAAAACCACACATGTTTCTTATATATAAAATTTTTATTATCCTGTGATATGCTTAAAGAATGTATGCTCGTCATTGCCTGCATTCTAGGAATGTAGTACAATTGGTTTTGCAAAGAAAATTTGGTATAAATATTATTTTCCGTTGCCACAATTTTCGTTTATATATAGAATGATACATATCTCATCGTAAAAGAAATTTTTTTTAAATTTTCGATTCTGTATTGGTCCAGAGGGAAATAGTTTGAAACAGATGTAATTTACGTAGAGGCGTTTATGCTCGGGATTATTATGTGCCCGGAATAATCGAGAAAAACTGTTTTTGCTAATCTAAGTGTTTTCACAACGTATTACTGCAGATACATATTTCAGCAAAAACACTAAGCGTCAAATTTATTTGTCTGGTGAGTTTGGTTTTAATATTATCATACCTTAATCATATGAACAAAATTGTCAATCACAGGCTAATTTCAACATTCCATTAACGTCCTTTACAATATTGCCGAGAGCTATTTCTGCACTAC
>CAJQUW010000964.1:0-61541 GCA_907163375.1 Prostheceraeus crozeri
ATAGATGCTGCATCCGTCAAAGAACATATATAATATTTGGACACCATATATTAGTATTCCTGATATTCAAGTCGAAATGATTGCTAAAAAGAAAAAGGAATTTTAATTACGAGCTATGGAGTGAAAGGAAGAAGATAATTAACTTTAAGATACAAGGACGTCAGATCTACATGTTACATGCAGCAGGCTGAACAAATTATGATTTCTTCAAAAATTCGAAGTTTTTGATTTGACAAATAATTGAAAAAAAAAAATAGAATTTTCTTATAATCATGCATACACAGAGCATATCGTATTTTTTAATTACTTTTATTACGCTATCTATTTTGATATACGCTAGATAATATAATTTATCAATGCTGAATTGAATACAAGCACATGTGTACTTTGATAAAATGATTGAAACCTCTTGTTGTTTGCAGAAAATTGGCTCCCTTTGTTAGTTATTCGATGTTCTACAGATTATGGAAATTCACTAGCTTCAGATCTCCAAAAAATAGCACATATTATGCTAATAATCCATATTGACAGGTACTAACTTTCGTTTGAAAGTTCTAACGCAATACTGCACATGTTTCTTATTGACTCTCCCACTTTAGACAGCATGCACTGTCTTGCAAACTGCTATGTGTCGACCAAGTGTCGACAACAAGTAGCCATACTTATTAATCAGATGAAAACAATATGAGCGTCACAGGTCTCTACCAAACATGCATGAGCTAAGTTGACTTCAGAAATAATAACTGGTGTAGCTTATATGGCCCAAGATCGTCGTTAGAAATTTTATAAAAAATTAAAAAATGGAATTTCTCCTTTTACTACGATGATTTAATAGCCATTGTGAAGGCGTCTGAAACTGTTCAACGTCAGAGGTCTTGGTTTTATGTGAGTATAGTTCGTTTGAGGAAACCAGCATGATATGCTGATCATGAGATGATTTTTATGAAAAAGAATAAAAAAAGTTCCATTCAATAGGCGGACATTTTCTTGCTATCAGAATTACCTTGTCATGTATTTTTACAGAATAGAAACATTCCATATTAATTAATTAATCTTCTCTTTTTGTGTTGATGGCTGTTTAGTCTTTCTTATTTGTGCTGGAGTCTATTTTTGCCTTGATATCATGCTACGTTGAGAATTTAATAATAATGACTAATATGGATAGAGTATGAAAGAGACTTTCATTGCTAAAATGGATTTACTTTTAAAAGTAGCCAACAGGATGGACTGAATATTTATAGAAGTCGAGCACTGAACGCCGTATATTAATAATACGCTTGCATCCAATAGTGTCTGGACATTGTAGAAAAACCGAGGATATTTGAGTACTGACAAGAAAGATATTTATTAGCAGAAGATTTTATACAAAAGTATAGAAGCTTTAATTTGTCAGTAGTCTGTTGGCCCATAGTTCAACATCCGGAATTTCATATATTTTGATGAATATTTATTAAGCGAATTCACAAATATATGGCAGCAGAATTTTAATAGATTAGATAAAAACGTTTAAAAGATTGAATGCGAAATTTAATCATATCTTTACAAAGATGTTTCTTCTTAAATGTATGAATCAGGAAAGATGAAGACAATTCTTCTACTACATAATGGAAGCGAATGTCCTTCAGTGTCGTCTATTGCATTTTTTCGATGTCTATTACTATTATCTGACTATAGATTATCATGACAGTTGGTGATAAATGGTTACATTAGCAGGTTGCATTCAACTAATGTGTGCCTCAATAAACTAAATACAGAATTGATTGTTGTATTTCTATTAAAATTCATTGAAATAAACGAATTTTCGAATATTCTGAATATAATTGCCCACACCTAAATGATGCATCTGTACATCAAAGCATTTAGAACTTTGCATTGAATCCTAAACTTGATATGCTAATTCAATAACCCTTCACATGCGTGCATCTACTATTTTTCTACCTTCGTTCGGAAACCTTATTGGACACTTATAACAGATGAGTACTTTGCGCAGTTTCTATGAATGCGCATTTGCTTCTCAGAGGCTTCACCGAGCACAGATAACGCAAATGAATGCATGGAATTGACAAATACAATGTATGCCTACCTCGAAAATTTTCAGCTTTTCCAATTTATTATTTGCATTATCCGCAAAAAATTAATTTAGTCCCGTTATGAAAAGTGGCATTTTAACTACAGAAGTCGCAGACTCGATTTACATTAGTGCTATACAG
The DNA here is from genome assembly GCA_907163375.1 of Prostheceraeus crozeri. NCBI lineage: Eukaryota > Metazoa > Platyhelminthes > Polycladida > Euryleptidae > Prostheceraeus > Prostheceraeus crozeri. The sequence continues at coordinate 2,211 of CAJQUW010000964.1, forward strand.
CATGCATGCATTACAACTCTTTCGAATAGGCTATCAGAGCAACAGGAAACTCACCTCATTTTTCAGAGCTGCCGTTAGTTGATGAAACCAGATTGATCAGTATATCTGTCACGATTGACTATCACGAGAAAATGTAGGAATGCAGATTTTTGGCCATTTTGTTTCAAGTCATTATAATTTCTTTTCCATTTATCCAGCATTTCGATCGAAGTTGATGGGAAAGATGTAGTCTCTGGTATGACATCATGATACCCATATATTTGCAATTTACTACTGCACAACTTCAACAGATAATTTCAATGAACAACTTAATTGCAATGTCACTGACGGAAAGTCAACTTGCCACTCGAAGTCAAAGCCAGCTACATAACCTCGATGAGATGAAGCGGAGAATGATTCACGTATACATACAGCAACGTGAACTTATGATGTCCTCAATAGCAGCTATTGTTATGCGACAGCGTTCCTGCTGTCTGGCAAGCAGTGACTCACGCTCTCCTCTATGCAGATGCTTACGTCTAAGGGTTATTGTTCTCTTCAGTATGCTAGCCTACTAATTCAACTTAGCCTTCTGAAATTTTAGTGTGTGGCGCTTTAGGATGCAGATTTCTTCCGCTTTAGGAGGTGCCAGATTACAGTGTATGACATGATGACATGTCAGTGGTATGCAAACAATTTGTGGTAGTGATGACTTACAGATCTAGTTGATTACATCACAATTGTTTGTACTGTATCGCCGTTAGATGAATCGAATACCTATTACGATGAGTCTGACACCTTTGTTGCAATATTTTTTATTTAAGCCTATAACAGAAGCGTAAAAATCAAATTTTGATTAATTTAGAAAAGCTGTTTCTTCAACCGAAATTTATACTTATCATGAATTGAAAATGTCCGAAATAACTACGCTACGTTTATTTTATGATATTATCTACATAAAAACAATGATTTTTTATGGGTGTGCGCTGGACTCACCTGCTCGCACCGAAAATTTTAGAAGTCATGCTGAAGCAATTATTGGCCTATAGGTGAAATATAATTTGTTAAAATATAGATAGCCTACATATTCGCAAGAGGAGCAACAGCGGGGTATTCACAGCGAAATAATAAAAATTCTGAGAGATTTTGCTGCCAAAAATAATTTGTCATGAACTTGAATGCCCAGTAAATTTCCGTCATGAAAAAATGCCATTCATGTCTATTACTTTCTTGGAGTAGGAATAATTGAAATAATGCATTAGGAAGTTACTTTTGATCAGCCCTATATGTGTGCATTTTTGTCAACATCGTGAAGCAGTCTGAGGCAATCAGTATTCAGTAGTCTATACTGCACTTTGAAATGCGTAATACCGATGTCAGATGAACATGTACGGTGGAATTAATTGATAATTATTCGCAACGTTTAGACAAAAACTTGAATGAACAGCACTCGAAATTTAATTGGCACAAGTGATCAAACCAAAAGTGAAACGTTTTGTGGTTTATTCTATATAGCTTTATAATACAAATTTCGGTTGAAGGCCTTTTGTGAATTGATGCAGCCTATGATGTTCCAACCGATGAAATCAAATCTGCGTCACAAATGTCTTCATCTGCATCTGAATGTTTCGTGTTGCTTTCCTTTTTCAGTTGTGAATATTATTTTACTTTTCAGTGATTTGCCGGAAGCCGAGGAACTATTGTATTAATTGCTCAATATACTCGAATGCAATTAATACAAAGTATCTGCAGCTTAAGGCTGGAGGGTCATTCATCATTTTTCATTATTTTCATCACTAACAAAAACAGTCATTTACGTGATACATCAATAATTTAGTGGCAGCATTTCAGAATTTGACTATTTCTTCATAAATTGGTATCACAACACAGATCATCAAATACTGCTGTTGATCATAGAAGGAAATACAAGGGAATACTCTGATGTGGGAAGAAAATGAGAAGTTAGGCTGTCAATAAAATTTCACATATGATGCTTTCATAATCAGATGAAAAAATTAGTACTAAAATAATATATAATGTAGGTAAGGTCCATCATGTTTCCAACATACATGCATGAATGGAAATCTAAAACTGTTCAATGAAAGTATGTACAACTGGTTATCAGTAAGAAAATGAAGTATTTCTAGATTCGATACAAAGATTTTCAGATGTTCAGTGGGCAAAAGTTTGTAAACACGTTCATACACAGTACATGAATGCAATCATAAGTACCCTAACCCCCTCCTTTAATCGTATAGAGTGGTTTGTAGTCGTCTATTAAGTACCTTAATAATCAATTAATTTCTATGCCAAATCAAATCTAGCATTTTAACCATAGAAATGGATCTTCATCTCATGTTTTTGTCTTCTAGATGTCTACGGATAACTATGTAATTTTTCACTACTTTATAAATTTGACATAGCTATTCAGTCCCTTCCATTCAATATTTCAATACTATTCTGTTGTCAATTGCGATATCAAGTAAAACTGCTTATAAGAGCTGGCGAAAAAGTAATATCATAGCTGTCGCCACAAATCAACCATTGATTCCATACTTCCCTTATATACTTACTTTTCCTTGAGAGTGCATATTAGAGCAATTAAACAATGTCGAGATTCTGGAATTCTCAGTGCCAGTTTCTGCATGACAGAGTGTTACGCGTCGGATAGATTCATCAGTCGATGTTTGTGAGGTATGAAAATTGTGTCTGATGTAGACCTACTGGAACATAATTCCGGAAAATCACATGAAGCAGGAGTTTCTTAATTAGCAAGAAGTTTATTGTAGTAGGGATTTGAGTCAATCAATTAATTGATAATTGGAACCACAAATCAATCAGTTAAAGTTCAATTATTTTATAATAAAGTTCAATTTTTTATTCTATTGTTTGCCTCCATTACACACTATTACCATTATCCACCATGTGTAGTGTCAGATATAGTGGAGCATTAGTTCACTTGTAATCGGTGTAGTAGCATCATTGTATTTCCATGTTTAACCTCCACTTTCCAATTTTCACCCATGGGTCTCCTGTTGTTTTACTCGTATAATGTCCATTTTTAATTTCCTAAACCTATGGTGACCATTTTCCTATTCTATTTCCACTACCAGCTTCTGTAGTCGGTAAGGTATATTAGACGTCTGTTTTGAACATGCATGCGGCATTGCTTGGAATCTATGTTAGTAGTATATTATCAACTAGAATGAGTAGTGTTGGAAGTCGTAATATTTCTATTTTTATCAGCTATTGGGCCAAAGCTGATCAATTTGAATTCGTTGCCTCGAGAAAGCTCCATTGAGTTCTTTTAAGAACTGTTTAATTCAATGGTTGCAGTAGCATTGCATCTGTACGTACTTGCGGATTGGAGAACGCCATCAGTCGTTATTAGGACTACTTCAATTAATAATTTGAATTAGTAGGCATTATATTCTATTATAAATGGCTGCTGGGATGATTTTCATCATCGTATGAGAAATAATTCCTGGCTCTTGCTTGAACTACATTTGTGGCATTCGATTAAATAATTGTCAACATGCCGCATCTTCTTGAACAAAGAGGCGCACACGATGATCAACCCATGGATTGCACGCAGAACCAGAGCGCGGGAGAGCCAGAATGATTACAGTACACAAATGACTTGAATTCAGATTGAATAATAGCGATTGAGAAGATGTCCGTAGACATGAACAATTAAAGCACAAAAAATCCTTAGCAGCCCTAGAGTCTGCATTTTGCCCTATATGGACTCGAAAGAAGATTTTCAAGCGGTTATTGGTGATCTATATGTTGTACAGTAGTACATACATGTACTCAACAGAACAAAGAGCTTAGAAGCGAAAAAACAGACACGCTCCCCTATTCGAAGGCTGGGATCTGACACTGACTAGTGAATAAACTTTAAAAATGTTTCATGTTAAAAACAATAACTAACTTACACTGGAAAAGCTGCTTTGGCTGCTTCCACTGACTTGGCAACATCTTCATGGTCACTATCCGGGATTTGGCCGATTACTTTGCCGTTTGCAGGATTGACACTGTTTAAATAACTGGCAGTTTCATGGAATTCACCACCGTAAAAGTTTCGCACTTGAATCATTCTGTTTAGAGTTCGCGTTGCTGCACTCAACTGTTCATGAATTATGACGATTAACTCAATATGCAATCAATGATATATTGCGTTGAAGTTGTCAGTCGAGCTTCTCTGTGAATCACGTTTCGATTTCAAGTCTAATAATAGCCTGTCAACAGGTGGGAAATATTAATAGATTTTGTGTTAAAAGTATGAACGAGCAGTGAACGAAACGCGATGTGCATCCTTGGAAATAGAAGCTTTTAAGGATATTATGATCGATATTTTAAGTTTGACAGAAATTGCTGACCTTGTTTGCAAAACACTTGACACATCTGCTGAAAGCACAACATCTGCTGAAAATTCGACGAGGAATGAAAGTTCATAGATCACGTATCTATCAGTTAGGGTTTCCTTCTCACGCGAAGCCTGCTGTGCATATTTTTTTGATATTGTGCATGTATGCGTATTCAATGATGCTCTCTGTTGGCTTTGTTCAATAAAGCAGGGATTGTCAAAATCTAATTGACCTTAATTAATTCTAAATTAGTGGGAGCCAATTAATTTATTGTTTATTAAACCAATTTCAATTAATTAATTGGTCAGAATATAAAATGTCAATTGATTGATTGATATTTTTTCCAATTCCAATCAATTGATTGTTATCTGTTAGTAGCATAGATTATATTATTTATCCAATTTCGCCTCTGAAGTTTTATATTTCTCACAATTTACAATTATAGTAAGCGTTTCAGCCTTGCATTTCATGTTGGCGAGCATCAACGTCTATATTCATGAGTAGTCATAAAGTCATGTTTGTTTCAGCCAGTGTAGTAGACCAGGCAGCTTTAAATTTCTCCACTCAATCATCAATGATGAAAACAATATCATATATATCACTGATGGAGAGAATCACGAACACCTGCATGAGCTATTATGCCAAAGGCATCCCATACTGGCGTCTGTGAGAGATAATTCTAAGGAAATGTCCACTTATCTGATTGGTCTGACTAATCGCAATGCTAAAACATAATGAAAGGTAGGCCTAGTTCTTATGTCAGCGATAGAGCCTACTTCAACCCAAGAAATTTCTAAGACCGATGGTTGCTTATTGTTGTGTAACGTGTACAGCAAAACAAATCCTGTCCTGAATCAAGTAAATTAAAAGTTGATGCTATCAAGTTATAGAGACTGCTCGAATTTTGGATTCTAATTACAATTAATTGGAATCCATGTACTTTCCAATTTCAATGAATGAATTAATTAATTTGTCCAATTTAATTGCAATCAATTATTGACAATCCCTGCAATAAAGTTTTTCATCATTTATTGAGATCAATTAATTACTATTTCCAAAGAAAAATCTCCGGATTTGAATTTTTATTAAATGCGAGCTACCGAGCGTTTCCAAGATATTTTAATAAAAATTCGAATCCCGAGACTGTTTTTGGAAATACTAATTAATTGAGATTACATGGATCTCGGAGAGGAGGAAGTATTTCACATTGATCAATTAAGATTGACGCTTGTTAGTTACATTTATTTAGATAACTGAACTTCAATCCAGTTCACGAATCATTGCATTGAATCTAATTAATTCATCTCATCTTTTGAATTCATTGCAATTTAAGTAAGTGAAAATATCGTGATGACTTTAGGCTACATGTGCCGTGAATATGTCCAAACTCAAAGTCAAAGGTATCATGACATTCAGAGTGAAGTCTCGGACCATGGTTATCAGAAGCCGATCACTAGAACAACTTCTTTACTTTGTTCATTATTCTGTTCAATGAGCAATTCAAGCTATAATCTGCATCATACTGACGAAACTTTAACAGAATTGATGACATCAGATCGCACGGAAGAAACCAATTTTCCAAATATAATAAAAAAGTATGAACAAGTGTGAATGTAGAGATACAGAGGAAAAGAGGCAGCTAAAGAACAAAATCAGTTAAAGCTCCTCACGCTCTTGTCTGGAATTGATTTCAGGTTCCAGCTTCGCATTCTCGAGGTCACCTGAAATTCACGCTCGAAAGATTTGGTGTGGATGGGGTGGCGAATGGTACTGACAATTTATCTGTTACTTCACTTCCACAACAAATTTCATGGAAACTTGAATTCTGTTTTTGAACACGAGGTGAAATACAAGAGAAGTTTCTCAACCAAAGTTGAGTTATCGGGCGTAACGTTCAAGTAACCTCCATAAGAATTTTAGAGAATTTTATAACAGCAAAAAAACAACCAACTGAAATCGAATCCAGACAAGAACAAGAAAAACGCATCATCTGACAGCTAGTGACGTTTTCTTCCTAAATTCGCGTACGAGCTTCTTATCATTTTTTAATTTGTATATTTTCACCCAAGATCAGTAAAACGACAATTACAAGCTGTACTTCCAGTCGTCTTGCAAGATACATGGTGTCAAGCATCCGAGTTTGCTACAGTAAACAACGTAATGATTACATTCATTAAATCAATCAAAATGAGATTTCTCATTTTTATGATCATGACTGCTTTTTTAAGGCAGATACCTTTCAGAATATACAGAAAAGTGACATTCCTCGTGGCCGGTAGTTTGGAAGAATTGCTGTTAAAGATGATGAAAGCGTCATGAAAACCGATGTTATTGTTGCAGATAAACAAATAGACTGTCCAGAACACAATATGATGGTCACAGAATTTCTTCTCAGTGCAACACGGCTTCGTAGCTTCGTAATTTGATTCTTCTTAACACCCAGAACATTTACTTAGATCGGTGTCTGACGGGGTCAAAGAATTAGATTGTTTAAGCGTGTTACTTTGCTAGAAGTGGAAGCTATGCAAAACAATGGCACATGCAGGAACTTACTAAGTGGACAAAACTAAATTTTTAATACCTTGCAGAGATAGGAAAAATAGTCGTGTGCTGCTTGCGGATTGCTGTGAATTCCTTCAAAATGCTCCGATCGTTACAATTTTTTCAGATTCCAAGAATTCAGATCATTGCGCACAAATTTTCTCCATAATGCTGGCACTTCCGATCATTATCAAAAAAGAGAGCAGCCGCACGAATAAAGATCACAAACTTCTCTGTATAACTTGACATCGTCGGTGTCTCATTGCTGTGTGATCCGGTTGATAACAATCACTGACACTTCGCACATTTGGAGTGTTTAATGTTGAACTGGCTGCTCATTGTTCGATTGCTATGGTATTATGTCAACAGATTGTGCCATTTCATTAACTTTACATTTTCCAATGCTTCCTTTCTAGTCAAACAGAAGAAGGGACGACCTGTCTAATTCTGTGGACGGAGCAGTTGAAATTACTGTCAACAAACAGATATTGTTCATTCTAGTCCCAGTAACTTACGCAAAGCGAAAGGTCAGATTTCTATGGATATGTCTGTCAGATTCGACCACAGAACCCAGATGTGTACTCCACTGTCTCATGAAAGTCGGTGTCTCGACAGGAAATAAATGTAGCACGAATGACTTGACGCGCAGCGAGATGCATGTGCATCCGAAGCTACTGATGCCGTGTGATTATTTGCGGCAACAATGAAAGACACGCGTATGTAGAACTGAAAATTGTTTTTCTATTCAGACGCTGTTCTTTTCATCTAGTTTCTCAGCTTTCGACCTCTCCTATTCTGCATGGACATTGCACTCTTATCTTCAAATGTAGATATTGCAATGAGATATCAAATGTTGAATCTGACAATAGTATTGCCTTCCCTGTTAAATCCTGTTGGATAAAAGACGTTCTGCATCTCCACATCTGTTGGATATAAGATGTGCTGCATTGTAATTTAGTCACATTTTTATGCTGCACCATGCACGCAGACGTTCTACATTTAAATGTTGCTATTGTCGCGTTTTCTTTACTTTTAACTCATGCTTCTAAATATTGCACACCGAGCTTTGTTTGAACATTTGTGTAGCTCTGTAAAAGTTTGAGACTTTGAAGTGTTTAAATCAGGTTTGCTTTCGATTGATGAAATTTTGACCCTGGTGAGGTCCACAATGAGGAGCGAGGGCCTACTACTGCTGTTAAACACAAAAGCAAGCTTTGATACTCAGCCTGTGTCAGTTAGGAGTGTGTTATAATTGTCTTAAAATGTCAATTTATAAAAACTGCCAATTATAAGCGGATTAATTTTACTTCTTGATTTTAATAATTTGATATTGTTAGAAATCATTCATCAGCCATGTCAGATTTTATTCCTCCTTTGTAGTGTTGCTTTTGAGAAAAATCTTCATAGAGTTTGCTACATCTCTTTTCTTTATCGATTGGACTTCTTACAATTGTGGTTAGTCTAACAATAAGCTGGCCCTTTATAAGAAATACTGGAATGCTGGAATGAACTACTACTTTTTGTTGATGGCAATTTCAACTGCTTGGATAAACCCAATTGCTAGATCATAAGAAAAATCAAATTTGTGAGATATGCAATGGTTCTAGATTCCTACTTTTTTGTAAATTTTGGCATACCGATTTGTGTATGGAATACAAAAGTGAATATTAAAACCAATACGAGTTATACATGACAGAAAATTGTATAATTTCAGACAAAACAAGTAGGCCTACATAAGAAAGAGGAGTGGTTATTGCTAATTTGTTGGGCAGTGAGTACAAACGCATGTGAAAGATTTCTTCATTTTCGTATGACTTCTGTTGATTGTGGCACTACACTTACAACACTCGTCACTGCTTTTCCTGTCATCCTCGCGAGAACATAGGCTGCATCTCTTGCGCTTGATTAGGATGCAATCAAAAGAAACATTCGAAATTGCGCGGCTTTCTCGATCAGTGATTGCATCCAAAATCATCATGTGAGACAATTCTTCTAAGAAAAGTCTTCTTCTGTGTGACTTTCCAACGTGATAACTAGAATGAGTGGATAAGAAGACTACATAGGCGTTGTAACAGGCAATATCGACGAAATTGCTAAACAATGCCATTGTCCATCGCCTTGTCTTCCTTTTACAAGAATATGTTCGAGTCAGCTTGTCGATAGCATCAACAGCTCCTGGAAATAAAAGAAAAAGTGGATTGTATGAGGTCGACCAGCTGCCGTTATGTAATCAGCATATTGGTCTTATGCTTTCATTTTATTCTATGGTCTATATGAAACTAGAAGCAAATGTAGGCCTGCCTGTATTATGCATCTGAGAAATATTATTTTAGCTCTAGATGCATTTTACATGTAGATGCATATGAGAATGTATTTAAAGGAGTATAGAAATTTTGATATAAATTTGTTGCAAAGACAGTATCCCGCCTTGTTAGCACATATATGTTTTGATAAACTTAATTTTGTGTCACTAAAGCTGGTTTCGAAGTGAGAACATGTTTCTATATGTAAAACGTCTGAGGAAATATCCTATAATTTCAATTGGTCTGTTGTTTTCAAGCATGCAGTGCATAGACTATACATGACGTGCAGGTGAATGAAAGCCCAGCATCTAATCAAAACCATCTATATAGAAGTGCTGTCAGTATGAAGTGGTTTGGATTCATGATTGCCTAATAGGCCAAAAGTCCAAAAGTAGGGTTACCTCCAGACAATAATGCAAACAATGCACAAATTATTGCTCGAAATTTATACTTCAAGTTATCAAATAATAAAGAATATTTTGAGCAATAATTTGTGTGGAGTTGACCCTACTTTTGGCCTGTGAATCAAAACCATTTAGAAATAATGTACAACTGAACAATGAAAATAATTTATTTATGCTTACCTTTCGTTCGATTGTATTCTAAAATCATATAAGGTTTCTTGTCGACACGATCGGATACTTCTGCACTGTGATGTTGTGTCGACATCAGGACAACCAGCCTTCCTTTTTTTGGAGTGTATGAAACAAGAGTTGTATTCGATTGAAATGCAAATTTCAATGATAATTCTTCTCGACCACACTTCGTTATCACTGGAGGTAAAAACCGTTTATTTTGTCGGATTGTACCAACGTAGGTCAGGTTTTTTGATAACAGAGCATTGCTGAGAAAAATGCTAGAGAAAAAGTTATCTCCTGTGACATTGCGTCCGGAATTCTTCAAGTGTTCTGTCATTTGCATGACCACTCTGGCTCCTTGGCCGATTTCAGCTGAGTGCCCAGTTTTTCCACAGTACACTTCTAAATTTGAGCAGTAGCTTGTCTCAACGTCACATGAGCCAAAGCTTGATTCCATATTTCCCCGGTTTGCTGGGTATATACATCTTCAAACCACACCGTCCCCGAAATAACACCAGCTGCTCGTTTACTGTAACATTCGTCCCCGGTTTAAAATTTGATCGACACTTGGCAGCAAATAGATCATGAAAATCTCTAATTGGAGCTAGCTTGTCTCTAGAACGTCGGTCAGTTCTCGTGTTTTTATCATCGAATCTCAGACATCTTGTGAGTTCACTGAATCGATTCCTCGACATTGCTTTAGCGAAAACAGGGCGTCCATGATCTCGGTTCCAGATATTCAATAGGTTTCAATCTTGCACGATACACACCAGCCAGTATAAGAAGTCCAATACAAGTTTGCACCTCTTTTTCGTCAGCGTTTTTCCATCTATCTCCAAGAACTCGATGACCAATTCTTCATTGGTATGTGGAATTGTCATTCTCATCATACTTGGTGTTATGAAGCAATAAAAAGCTCCCAATGGGTCACCCGATCGTTCTGTGGTTGATTTTGTGGGACCTGGTTGCTCACGCACAATGTCATGTTGCCTTCGACGACCTGTGACGATGGATGAGGATTCCAGATACTTCCATCTCGTGCATGATAAGACTCAGGTGTTGTTTGAGTTTCTTGGTCTTTACTACTTTCCGAACTTTCATCCTCCAAGACGTCGTCATCGTCGCTCACTTCAGATAATTGATTAGCTGGTTCACTGAAGTTTTCTGCTTTTGAGACATCATCATCAGTGGACTCTTCTTCTATATTAGTTCCAAACAACGTATTAGTCGCCAGAAGAGCAGCAGCTCGCTGTGTCCTTCGAGACGAAAAGCCTTCGGCCATAAACACCTCAAATGTAATGTCACTGTTCACAAGCGTCTGCCAGCCACAGAATAAATGAATGTCACTGATACCGCGTCTTTCCACTACCTAGTCGTGAGTCATTCGATCGATGTTCGGATGATTTCAGTGCACCTGCAATTCATCAAAACAGATAGATCTTGGTATGAAGCGTGCGCTCTCCGCTTTGTGTGTATGGCGTTAGAAGTCGCTCAGACCGCACGCTTGCCAGGAACACACGTGTGACGAAAGCTCATCGTCAAAATACTTGATATTGATCATGCGATATTCAAAGGCATATTCTGTTTGTGAATGGATATCATCAAGTCTATATAGGCCTACACAAGATGGATCGAATAATGGAGTAATTCGATCTACTACAGCAACCTATTATTTCAGACAAAAAGATAAATCAATTAAGTTGGAATCTGACAGCACTGTAAAATTGGCACCAGTAAACAAGATAAATTTGTTAACGCATCATAACATTTTTCTGCTGCATTGAAACTTGGGGTCAAAACATGACCCCCATGGTAATTAGTGATGGAATTTTGATTTTCCTGTGATGCGCCTTTATAAATAACATTATTACATATCCAAATACATAAATATAAGCGCAATATTCATGCAGACAAAGTCACAGAACCATTACATGTTGGAGAGCTTGTGAGAAATTTGCTATGAAAAAGATCATTAGTGGGGTCAAAAATTGACCCCATGGTAGTTAGAAGGTTAAGGTGTTGTGTGTCAGTCATTTCAACAATTAAAGGTTACAGAACAAGCGATACGGGCGCGATGCGCGAGTTTAATCGAGAGCATAGAAATTGATAACAATAAAACCTCTAGAATGGAATTAAAGCTTCATGCAATACGCAATAGTGGCACAAAAATCGCATGCATTTTCACTTAGATACACTTGTCAACGACTGTATTATTGGTTTAGAATCGGTCACATGTGCAATTCTAAGCTTTTCATTGGCTCTTCATGCCCCAACTTAGTTCCCCCGGATGTGCCGTGACCTTGAGTCAATTTCCATTCTATTTCTATGATCGAGAGTGGTGTAACCGAATTGTTGCCACAGTTTTCTGACAAACTGACGTAGTTTCATCGATGCATTGTATGAAGTTGATGAATCATAGACATCGGACCGCGTGACCAATGATTTCAGAAGCCATTTCTAAACTACCGACAGGCAGAATTCATTGTCTAATTGGTTTGTCGGTTTGTCGTTGACTCTTAACGCTCAATTTCTACCCAAGATTGCTGCATTTAGACAGATTTCCATTACTTAGGTGGAAAGCATTCTTTGTCATCTTACCGGAAAGCTGTCTATATCTATGTTTTGTTTTCTATTCTTTTTTGTAGCCAGCTTCATGATTAACTTTATGATGTTACTTCTATGATGGAGAGAATGGACCTCTATGACATAATGATCAACTAGAGCACGTCTTTAAATGTTTTCTCTTTTCTGCTTGGATATCAGCAGTTCAGACGAATCTTCTAATCTTTGAAATCCTTATCTTAATGTATCAGGGAACAAAGTTAAAAGGCTACATGTTTGAAACTCATTCATTTTTGAATCTAATCGTTGAATTGTTAGGGTAGAGTTTCTGCAGTTAATAAGGTACAGTTCAATGTGCTGCATCACACTTGCGAAGAAGTCACACTTGTCATGCATAATAATAATAACTATGCTTTATTTCCAAAATGACAGACGCACATTGGTTTTAAACTGACAAGTTAAGTATGATTATAAGAAATTGGTATAAGGCAAATAAGAGTATTCAATAGATGTTGAAGTCAAGCATTTGAACTACAGTTTATGCAAACATCGCATGAAAAAGATTCTTATGTTATTTGTTGAACAAGATTTAATCTGGTAATTGTGATAGCGCTACTTAAGATTATGTACACTTTCTTTTAAGTCTGGGAGGAATTTGTGAAGAACATGGTTCTTGTCTTTCATGATCTTCTTAAATAAGTCATCATCCTGTTTCTCAATCATTTTCAAAATATTTGCATCAGGTTTGTAGAAATCAAATCGAATGCTGCGCTTTACAAGGTTCGTGATACGCGTCTTATCAGCTTCTGAAGTGAATCCCCACCAGCTCGGAACCGCGTGGAGTAACCTATTTACAATAAGAGCGTCATAGACTTGGAATACATCTTTTTTGCTGGCACCTCGACTTCGTATGATTTTCATAGCATAAATGCAACTATTACAAATTTTTATCGTTATTTGGACATGCGTACTTGTACTCAGTGTATCAGTGAAAGTGACTCTAAGAATCTTAATTTCATTAGTACGATTTATATTTGGAATCAGACAGGATTCGCTTTTGATCTGGGTCTTCTGAAGATGATTTCTTTTTTTTATATTTTGATTCATTTAATTCCAGATTATTATTCCACATTTATCTGCCCATAGGATCTGATGTTTTCAAGTTCTAATATTGCACTTTTTGAGTTATATGGTGGTATTAGAATGTACGCATTATCAGCGTATTTGATTATCAGATTTCCTTTTGTGATTGGTTTAAGGTCAGAAGTGGCAACAGTAAACGCAAATCGACCTGGGACTGAACCTTGGATTATTCCGGCATTTATTGTTATATTGTTATGCCAATTGACATTTCATCTTGGAATAGTGTTTTATGATGATGTTCAATATAAAAAATCAACCATCCAATTCAAGAGTTCAGTTGACAGATTTAAGTGACTTAGTTGCTCAAAAAGGTTGACGTGACGTATAGTATCGAATGCCATGTCAATCTCACAACTGTGTGTGCAAGTGAATTAGCACACGCTGGGCTGTGACCTCTTAAACCATTACTGTACGACAAGTGGACGCTCTGTGCGATAATAGGATTTTACATTCAAAAAAAATGGCAATAGCCTAGATCTGTACAAAGTACACTGACGCTGAGCGGTACCGATATCTAACCACTGTCAAGCCCTGAAAGCCACCATCTTTTAGGCACCGTACCATGACAGTGCAGGTCCACGACGCAATATTATTTTCCATGCATATGCATGTTCTAGCACTTTAACATTATAGCAATGTTAATACGATGTCTATGCGACATTGAAAATGTAGAACTCGCTTCGCTGGTATGGTATAGACCATATAGATATATTATATATCTAGTAGTTTCTAGACTGCTTACTTTATGAGAAAGAAGTGGTACCACCTACAGTCCATGATGATATCAAAATAAGAGGGCAAAACGCGTCGATCGTTGCGCAAAGCTTCATATAATACAAAAAAAGTCAGGAAACATTTCTGCGATTACATTCTGATGAGTCAAATGTCATTTGAGTAAAGTCACTCGCCACTGAAAAGTATGGTTTTATTACATTTCATCCTTTTTGAAGACGTTCCCCTGGTGGGGAAAAAATTGAAAATTGAAAACGATTCTCTGGTGGTGCAATCTGGCAGCTGTGTGCAGCCTTATTCTGAGGAAATACTTTGTTATTTCTCTTATTAAATGGGTAACATGATCATCAAAAAGAGAAATGTCGAAATCAAGAGCATGATCACATAGCTGTGGAAAGATATACTCTATCTTTGATTGAAAATGACTTAGGACAGCTGTTTGGATGCGGATATCTAGAAACCGTGTTGGTGGCAAAGTTTCCATCAGTTTGGGACTGGGCATTATGAATCTAAAAGCCTTCTCTGTTGCCTTGATGACTTCAACGACTCCTTTGGAAGGAATGATTAAGCCACCATTGTTCCTGCATCGCAAAAATTTTAATGATTCTCGATCTGGATAAGTTCGACTATCAGCTAGAAGTGCGTTGTGACATTTTTTGCAATCAATTTTCAAGTGGCGGACTACATACCCAGCTGTATAAACTAGACAGTTCATTCTCCAGTCAGGATCAGATAGTTCTTCACTTCTTTCAAGATTTCTTACAGCCAATAAAAAATCTGGGTCATTCACAAAGGAATCATCGCTTCTTGACTTCAAATCAACAGGGCATCGAGAACAAGGCTCTAACTGCAACGTTTCAGTGCCATCTAAATTAATCGAATTCGAGTTTCTGGAATACGGAATATTGTTTTTGATAATAAGTGCTCTCAAACTAGCTCTGAACTGTTCTGTGTTGGGGTTATTATTCCAACCCCCTCTTCTACGAATAAGACTGAAAAATACTTCCAGATGGTCTTGTGACAGTTTAAAAGTGAGCAAATATTTCATTTCTTGCGTTAGTAACAAATCGTAAGATTAATTCAAAACTGATGTGTCTGTAATTATTAACCCTAATGGACCCTGAGATTTCCGCCCATCCACTACGGGTTTCATAGTTTTTGTTCGTGCAAATTTTTCAGATAATTGCAAGCTTTGTTTAGGAATGGTTCCCAAAACTGATGATTTGAAATTGAAAGTGGAGCTTTATACCCTTTCGCAAGAGGATTTTTTGAGTTGAGTAGATCAAACAATCTATCTATGATTCTTATGAATCGAACAGTGCCTTCGGAGCCGGCGAATTGCGGCAAATGCATTTCATCTCTGAGAAACTCAATTGCAGTAGCTACGGATGCTGAAAGGGTTTGCGCTGCTAAACTGACTTTCATTTTCACATTTTGATAATTCATATGACGACCACTAATTTTGTTAACCAAGTATAAACTTTCTTCGGACTGAATTTTGTGCAATTCCACAATGTACCTCCATTCAATAGTTTCAAAGTCATTATTTTCAGTTTTGTACAACAAGATTTTCCGCTCGGCGATCAGATTGCGCATGAGTTTCAGCATGTGCGCAGCATCAAAAACGAAGTAAATGACCCTTTCTGGATAAAGAGGATGGGGAAAAAAGTTTGGAGTTCATCCAGTGACAAATTGCATCCTAAAAGTATCGCAGAACGGACATTTGCAGAAAGACCATCAGCCACAACTGCACGATCGTTAACACCTGAATTAGCTACTCTACAAATAGACGACTTTATCAAATTTGCCTGTTGTTCTGCACTAATATGGTTTGTGAAAAAATATCCGATTGGAGCCTTCCACCGACCCTTCAGACCAACTAGCATAATGACAAGTGCCTGAGATGCCAATGTCTCTTTTAAAGGGCCCCACCAAAATCAACAAGGCCTGAATACTCATTTTTGACGAATTCCATGAGCATTCTCTTCTAATTGACATCTCATCTAACATTAATGAACAATGACGATAATCAGGATTACTATCGATCAATTTTTTGATAGCATCTATCACTTCAAAAAGAAAACCTGGCTCACAGTTTACGGATGAAGCATACCTTCTTAAAGATGTGGTAAATGCAGTGTCGGTTTCAGGAAGTCATATGCGGCAGAACACAAAAAGTGCAGTGTCATAGCGAAATTCTTTATCTTACTGTCGTAGCGTTCTCCACCTTTGCGACAATTTCTTATTCGAAACAAATGATGAAATAAAGACAATGAAGTTCCACCAAACGCTTCTTGTAGCAGATTCTCGGCAGAGGATTCAATGAAATTCTTGTCTTTCAGTTGTTTAGAGATTCTCACATTTCTTTGCTCTTGCCTTTATTTTCCGTCGTAGGTTCCTGACAGAACGGCGAAGATGTTCAAGTCGACGAATTCTCGTTTTCTCTTTCGCCACACGCTTCGAAGTAGAACAGATGTATAGTCCATGGTCATGAAGAACTGCTGCCCGGAGTCTTTTGAGTGTCATTCTTCGCCTACGCACTCCTAGGCGTTCACTATCGTTCGTCGTTTCACTTCTTTTGTAGTGATAAGAAGTTTCGGAAATTTGAACAATGATGGAATAGAGTTTTTCTTTAGTCGACGTCTGCAAAGATTTTCAGTGAAGTCGGTAGGAAGAAAATGATCACTACAAATCCTAGAATATCCTGTAGGTTTAAAGTTTTCTCTTCGCATAGCGAATTGCCATTTCTTCAGACGAATACCATCTTTCAAAGGAAATTTGAAAAAGTTACATCTTGATGTCCGTCGGTAGTTGATGTTCGACGTCGGACTTGTCGTCGGTTTGTACAATTATATGCGGAACAGCTGACAACCATTCTGGGCGCTTAGTGCCACAGATTTAGAGAGGAACAGATGAACTATTTACACACCTGCTTGAAGCCGGTAAACACAGGACGAGAGACACTGGTTTGCGATAGACGGGCAAGAAACAAGTCGCGATATGATCACAGCGATGACTGCTGCAGGATAAACATACTGAATAGCTTTCATTGTCATTTTGTCAAATGATTTATTTGTCAACAAAATAAGCAGGCTCCATGAATTGTGTCACACCTAATAATTAGTAGATAAAGTAGGCCTACCCAAGATATTGAGCCTCTTTTAGATTAAGTCATTCAGATTCAAGTTTTTTCCCATTTATCGCAGAATAAAAATTTTTAAAATGAGAATACATCCACGCAAGTTAAAATTAGTGATCAATAATAAATCGCTATTAAAGTGAATTCTGTATCAAGCAAAACGTCTTTCCGTAGTGCATTTGTGAGATACAAATAATTCAAACTTACCAACGTTTTCCTGTGATAATGTACATGATGATGTTCAGCAAAAACAATAGGGGATTTGCATTTCTATGTTTTATTTACCCCTGAAGAGCATCAACTTGGTAGCCTGATGTCTCGACTGGACATCCGTTGAAAATATGTTTCTTTCAAAATATGTTTTTCCATACTTTAACAATCGAAGTCGAATGAATTGGAAAGCAATTATTCTTACCAGGGTTATTAGGTGATTGTTTCTTAAGGCATCATTATCAAAATAATGGTCTGTCAGCTCTGGGAATACAGTATCAACGTTGATCTTGTTCAGGACAAAATGCTCCACTTTAATGTCCAAATTGCATCCTGTAGGGAGAGTAGAGGCATTCCATACTCCAGGAAACAATGATCTGAAAGCAACTTCAGCCACATTAATTATAGTAAATACACCAAAACTAGGTGGTAATCGTGGAGCAAGTTGCGGACCAGTTTTAATAGATGACAAGCGTCAAAAATCCAATAAATTTTCTCATCTTGACGAATACAAAAATGAGTCTTTACATTTTTCGGGTCAGTAGCAACTCCTAACTTTTCAGCAGCTTTAAAATTGACGGAATTTCCATCGCAAACAAGACATTTGACTAGCGCGCCGACTTCATGACATTTCTTAATAATCGTTTGAATCATGGATGCAAGAACTTCGCCATTCAATTTACTGGTGAAAAAATATGCAACAGGGCATAAATTTCAACAGGCAGCTTCAGTCGACTCAGTGCGGCGATCTTTATCTTCTTTTTTCTTTCGTGAAGTCAAATAAGCTTTAAAGTCGCTCTCCAAGAAATGCTCACTACACACGAATTAAACATGTCGAGCTGGCTTAAAATTCTTTCGCTTGATTCTCCGTAGCCACTGCTCAAGCAATTGAGGGTTGCTGTGAGGAAACTCGTGAAAAAAAATATTCGAATATTTCGATGCTCTGTTCGTACACTGAGGAACACAACATGAAGTCACCATTGCTCCGGAATTATCATGAAAAAGTAACAGGTCAGTTTAAAAACAACCCACTTATTACGATATAAAGTATACACCTGTGACGACTTATCATCTAATTAAATCAAAATTCTTGTTAAGCAGCCCTACAGAATTGCTGTTGAATGATGTCGACATCAATTTATCTCAAAATGGACAGCACACATATATGTCATACCATGGAATTCTAGATATTAACACCTGGAATGATCACTTCCCAAATTTCTTCCTTTCGCTTTACGATTCGAGGCCAATGACTTATCGAAGCAGCGAAGAGATTTCCTCACCGTTGTTTGCAATGTCCGCCGGGTAGCCGCACTCTGGTCTGTATACAAGTAAGGAGTGGAAGCTGTATTGGTGATTCATCAAATGTTTCCCTCAAATTACATCATCTGTGAGTGAAATGTGCTGTAGCAAATTCACTGTTTCACACTTTATCCATCGTTGTGATGCCTTACAAGTGTTCTGCTGTGGGCTGTAAAACGCGCTACAAATCTCAGGTGGAAAATAGAAATGTAACTTTGCATCGATTTCCACTTGAAAACCGGGAGATACTCAAATTGTGGCTACGACGTTTATCTCGTGAAAACTTTGTGCCGACCAAATACTCACGCTTATGTTCGCGGCATTTTAAAGAATCGGACTTTTTGACGGACATCTCGGACTCAAACGCGACACGTAGAAAACAGTTCGGCGAACGACGTAAGAAACTTCTTCGACGATTGAAATCCGGTGCGGTACCCTCCGTGTTTCCGGAATTACCGTCTTATTTTTCTACGACGATATCCGAACGGAGTACGTAGAGAGCAACCTCCTCTGCGCGTCGGGATTTCTTAAATCAAAGCTTCGAACAGATGGAAGCTGACCTTAATGAAACTGACCAAGTGGACTCGCTAGAGGCTATTGAGGAGAAGTTCTCGTCTGAAACCTCTCCCTCTGGATTTATGATTCACCGCCATGAAGGTATTCTTTACTTTCTGTACTTAGACCTGTCGTCCTCTCCACCCCAAGTCAAAGGATCTATAATAATTCATCCCAATTTGAAATTTGAAGTCTGCGGTTCTACAAGAAGTTATCCCCCATACCGATTTAAACATATCACGTCCACCGATACAATACGCCGCATGAGTATTCTACTTAATCTCATGGCCTTCGTGAAGAGCAACTCTAATAAAGCCAATGAAGAAAATTTGAAAATGGATGCGATCGCCCTTTTGCGAGTAAGTCATGCACATCATATATTTAATTCATATCATAAATACAGTCTATGTATTCTATTCATTTTCATGTGTTTTATTCATTCTTGCATGGATACTACATGCATTTCAGATATATAATAACATTTTATCATAGCGAATTGATTCAAGTTTTAATAGATATTCATCAGACAATGATTTTCAATCAAACTGCAACTTATTATAAATTGAATATACTTCACTGATCAATTGATCTAAGGAGCATACGAGTAAATGTTATTTTTGACATTGACACTTGAATATTTCAGCTAACTGAATCCTTGGGCTCAGCCCTGGGGGCCACTATGCTCAAATTTCTAGCGACTCTCACTACATGTTATTTTTGACATTGACACTTGAATATTTCAGCTAACTGAATCCTTGGGCTCAGCCCTGGGGGCCATATCAAATGTTTCTGGTTGAATGAACTATTTTCTACTAGATTTCGTGCCAGTAGGTAATTATTTTTTTCATTAATTTGAATTAACAATTGAGATAATATATTGAACTACATATATGTATTATTTTCAGGAACCCGGGCTTACCAAGCAAACATTTCTCGCTTTCAAGCAGACTATCCCTGCTATTGTCGGCTTGTCGCACCACTTGTTTGAAGAGCATGGGTTTAACTACCTTCTCCTCGGACTTATTCAATCAGACAACCTGGAATCACGATTCGGATGGTATCGACAGCTCAGTGGTGCGAATTATTTTGTCTGTTTGAAGCAGCTGGAGTATAGTGAGCGGAAGATTCGAGCCATCTCACTTTTGAGATACTCAGGCTTCTCTGTTGCTGACATTGATAATGTCCTTGAATTAAGTGAGCCTGTAAAGTTGATATTGGTGTAATAGCAAAGGAACTATCTGATGAACTTCTACTGAACCATTTGCCATCAGAGAAAGACATGGTTGTCCTCTCATATGTTTGTGGTGCCTGTGCCCGATCCATTTATAGAACGAAAAAATGTGATTCCTGCAAAGCTTCACTGATTGATCCGGACAAGAATTTATCTGTGGACGAGAACACGCCCGCAGATGAATTTCTTGATTCAATCAATAGAGGAGGCTTATATTTTCCGCTAAGCCATGTACTACAGATCAGCGTGTGTTGCTGGAAAATTTTTAAAGAGGTCGACGCATCGGAAACATTATCGAGAAAATTGTTTTCGACTCAAAACAGCCGTCGCATATTTTGTAACGTGGTTGAAAATCTCTTTTTAGACAACAACATTGAGGCATTCGGTAGAACCATGTGTACAAATGGGCACGATCTTGTTTTTGAAATGTCCAATCGTCTGTATAATTGCTTTTTGAAAAACTACACAAATCGAATCTCAGAAAGAGATTTGAAGGCCAAATTAAACGCAAAGTGTTCCAAGTTTTCGAATCACTAAAAGCATTATTTTGAAATGTATTTGTTTTTAGTTCTTCATGATTTTGTTAATGCTGTAAGACCCTATATCAAACAAATAAATACAATGTGCCGATGTTCCTATCAACAATAAGATATGCATGTAGCAATAGTTGTATGCATAAGATAGGATAAAGCACTGGACGATTAACTAATCCGACAAAAACAATCATTTCACGCGCGTCTGCCTAATGGCCTCTCATCGTAGCGCGTCAAAATGAGTGATCATTCCAGGTGTTAATATCTAGAATTCCATGGTCATACACATGAGCATAATCATCAAATTTTCAAAAACGTGAGATGTTATCGCCTCAACGCGATAACCATCCCATCTGGTCAACACATTTCTTGCCTGTCTATCGCAAATTGTCATCAAAGTAAACACCGATCGGCGGGCTTCAACGCCGTCAGCGTGAATTGCGGAAAGCAGTTCATCTGTTCCTCTCTAAATCTGTGCTTAGTGCATGCAGTTGATGTGATGAATGTGAATTATGATAACCGAACTATCGACTGGGAACCTTCAACTACATTGTTTAGGGCTACTGTATTATCTTGCTCGTGCTGCCGGTAACGCTGAGTCATTCATTCTTGCCCTCTTATTCGCCGCACTGATCATTTGCGCGCATGAACGCAGTATCGTTGTCTCAATGCAGACAAGTGAGCGATTATATATATGGCGTAGACGAGTATTAGCATTGCTATTGCATACATGCCAAGTCTCCCGCATTTCGCGGGAGTCTCCCGCATTTTTAGTCAATCTCCCGCTCACCTGCATAATTGCTTAAATCTCCCGCATCGTCATTTATTTACGCCGTATTTTAAAGTAGGCCAACAGTTTTTATCCTTCTAGTGTGCTCTTTCCATCATTCAAATGTAACAGCAAGCGTTCGGACTGATTAGCTACTCACCGCTAGCATATTCTTCGATTAGCCCTCCTCCATTCCCTCACAACCAATGAGAAGCATGCAATCATACGTTTATTGAAAAGATAGATCTTCTTTTGATTCACGAATTCTATCTTTTTTATTGGAAATGTGACAAATTAATTGTCTTCAAAAATAAATATTCTCCATTTATTGAAGGAAATATAGGAAGTTGATAGGGCTTTTAAATATGATTTAATCTAATTTTACTATTTTTGTTGTTGGATCATTTGATGTTGGGTCTCCCGCATTTTCTTTTTGAAACCTTGACATCTCTGCTATTGTTGAATATAGACATCTCGATTAGCTATAGAAATGATATTTAAAACAAATCATATCAATGAATCAAGCCATAGATTTACAGAGGTAGTCAAGATATCCATGAAATGAATGTTTTTGACATAGCCTAGACGTATTGCTTATTAGCGATATTTAGTTGAAGGTTATGTCAAAAAGGTTATGTTAAATATCTAATGTTAAACGATTTCAATTCATTCAATGCTAACTAAAATCTATGTCAACAAATTAACACAGAAACTGTTGAATTTTCAATTATATTGACTAAATACGTATAGACATATTCAACACTATGTATTCGCCTCATGTGCTATGCCCCTAATGCAATTAGGCGGTCGATTATAATTGAGTAAAATACGCTTAGATATCCATATTCAACATGTATATTTTGAACTGCAATATCTTTCTCAGGTAATCTACTGCAGTAGATTACCTGGGAGTAGATTACCTGTAATGTGTTATAACACACTTTAACGATTGAAACAGTACTATGATTGAAAACTAAGTTCTGACTCACCGAAGCGAAAAGAATTAGCTCTTAAATGCTCCATGAGAGCTAGAAGATGTGCCAGATTCAAAAAATTGAAGACGGAATTGTCTTAGACTTCTAAACCACTAATACACTCTTACAGATAACTAATAAATTATTAATAATTACGAGATGAGTCTGAGCTTAGTTTCCAACCCAATACAAATAATAGAGTAACACATCATAAAGTGCAATTGTTAAAAGTACATCCATAAAAATTGATAGACTTGTTTTCTTGTGTGTTTGTGTTGTTTGTAGATACAACATTGTTTGTTGTAGCTTCATATGATCCATACAGCACTTTCGACATATCTTTCTCGAATACCTCGGCATGAATGTAGGCACTATCTGCTTTTTCATTGATTCGACCTGTTTTGAGTGCTGCAACCTCCTTGGATATGCCGCCTTGCACAAGTCGAGTCTTAGCAGTGCGTCGTAAAGAAGTGTTCGTAAAGAATTCGCCGTCTTTTGCAATATTTTTCATCAACGTTTTAGTGGTATTTTCAATTTTATGAATCCCCATTGGGCAGCGTTTGTACCAAACAGCTCCTTTTATTTGATGTTTCTGTAAGGGCGTCAGATAAAATGCTTTGCACGCACCATCTGGTCTATGTCGAATGTACTCTTTATATAATTTGATCACACATCGACCTGGGTTGTCCGTGTTCTGATAAACTCGAGTCTCTTTGGGGTCCATTCTGGCACATTTTAATCCATAACGCTTGTTTTTTGACATTCTTTCAACGTATTTCAAATATTCTTTATCATCACTGTCTTTACAAAGAATTAATTGAGATTCGTCTTCAAATTCCATATCATGATGTTCTTTAGCCGCTCTAAGGCTCAAATGAACTCCCAAATGATAAATAAGTGTGTGGATTAGCTGATCTGGATTTGAAATTCCAAAACTACCATTTTCCCACAATTCGTTCTCTTGTTCTAGATCAATTGGCAATGCTCTTTTCTTTGGTTTTACGTTACCGCGTTGAGCTGATTTTTTCATCTGAGCATCAAGGGAATCACGAGCACTTTTGAAATCAATGTCCGTAAAAATAGAAATTTTCCATTTCATTTCTGTATTGAAATATAGCTGTAGCATCGCACCAATGCCTTTCAACGATTCTGGAGGATACATATCTCCATCAACCTCCATCTGACCTCAGCGAAGAAGTACTTCAAACAGTGATTGAGATCGTTTGGTGTAAATTCTTTCACATTTTTATATACTTTCAAAACATTATCGTCAATTATTATTTTCCAGTGGTCATGCCAGGTGACAAATAGCTTGAATGCCCATCTCATCTTATTCCAAGTACTTTTTGGTATTCTATTATCGATATCAGAATTAACTTCTTCCTCTGACATGTTTACAAATCTCGACGTCATTCCTATGTCATTGATTAGTCAAAAGTGAAGAAAGGAATGCTTGCTTAGATAATTAAGCTGTTTCAAAATTCATGAATTCAAATATGAAATATATCCATGGAGTCATGAGATATCATTCAGCGAACACATAGTATTATTACACTGACTTCTATGTATCACACAGCTCAAATCTACTCATATGATGCTATGGTATTCTCCTCGCCTTCGGCTCGGAGAATACCGTAGCATCATATTCGTAGATTCTGACCTTGTAATACATCGAAGTCAGTGTAATAATATTACAAAATATCTGAGATAAAGTGATAAATGTGAGCGTTGAATTGATTTGATAGTGTTATTTATTTCTATGCATGTGTTGAAAAGTTGATACTACCATAGCCTTCAAAGCGCATGAGCATTACTTTACAGTCCTTGGTCAGTACTCTACAATCAACACTTTGCAGGTCGTGAACATTTATGCTGCAAAGTACATTTACGTCATGATTTTATTTTCTCTATGTATCATTTTTATTTTATTGCATTGAATATCCTTGACAAGTACCCAAATCTAGCATTTGAGAGATAGGAGCATTACAATGTGCTCAAATGATTCATCTCGACCTCATGAAAAGTCAAAAACAGATTGGTAAACGATTCAATAACACAATTATCAACATTACTGGCATTTTGGCTTTCTGAGATAGCTGACAATATTCGATAAAATTGACTCCTTCGATCCTCATATATTTTTTACTGTTATTTTCTTAATTATCATTTCTGTGGATATTTTTAAGTCGTTATTTGGTTAATTAATAGAATGCAACAAATACGAAACACTGAGGTATAATTCTGATCGAATTTGGATTAAAAAAGTCTTCTTTTGCAATGTTTAGTAACCGATGTCTATTCCCAATCTGTCGCAACACTGCAGTCACTGTGTTGCGATTAAATGCTGTTGTTTGTATTCATCAAATAAATGTAAATTGTGATGATCTGTAAATGTTTCGAATTCAATGCGATTCTCGAATCCTTGACAACAAGTGACGCTTTTATTTGTGACATGTACATGTATATAGAATATATGCAATATAAAATATATAATATATACTCATTGACAAAATTTTTGAAACATTTACTTCTTTAACTTCTTTCATTTTTGACTGGTATATATACATGTATGTATATGATACCTTGATAATTTAGTCACAATCTCCACCAAGTCGCTAGCACAGAAAAACAACGCATGTAGCAGATTCAACTTTAATAGCGCGTGTGCCCCCCTCTAGCTCCAATACATTCAGTAATCCGAGATGGCATGAATTCACAAAGTTTCTGAATGAAGGATGTTTCACGGAGAAGCCACTGCTCTGTCAGTCTTTCAAAGAGAATCTTCAGGGACACTGGTGGAAGTGAATAGCGGTCTCTCACTCGCCGCCCAAGCTCGTCCCATACTTCTTCAATGGGTGTCAAGTCAGGTGAGCGTGCAGGCCAGTCAAGGGTTTGAATGTTCAATCTCCTAACAGTGGCAATGACAGCCGAAGAGCGATGTGGTCTTGCGTTGTCGTCTTGGAAGACGAGATTCTCCACCCTGACCACTGGGGCAACAACAGGAAGCACAATTTCATTGAGATACCTCTCTCCAGTCAACGTGCCTTTGATGATGACTGCTGTCGTTCGTCCGCCATGCCAAATGCCACCCTTCTGCGTCTGTCCTTCCTGCAGACTTTCTTGGTCGACCAGATCCCTTCTTCTTTTTACCATCTCCTTCTGCTTTCCATCAACACCACCACCTCAAACAACGACTCTCGATAGTTGCAGCTCTTCGGCAACACTCGCACAACTTCTACCACATCGAATCATTCCAATAGCCATACCTCTGGTAACCTGATCGTGTGCCATTTTATTTTACAAAAGCTGGATTTCAGCTCACGTTTATGTTCAATTTGTAAAAGCAATTGTGACAGTTGTATCGATATCAAAATTTGAAATTTGACCACCATAGATCTTTCTCCATTCTCTAATGTGTTGAATGCACACCCGGCGGGAAGCCCTTCAAGAAGTGAAAAAAAGTGCAGCCAAAAGTAATGGTATATTTCAATACTGCTTACCTAGCTGTGTTTGAAAATGTGTGTCCTTAAGATCTTCTATGCCCTTCTTGCCAGAAAATCATAGATATCGATTTGTCATAAAAATTGCTCTATTTTCCTATAGAAATTAGCATTTGATTGGATTGTACAGACAGCATAAAAAAGTGCAGGCATAACTAATAGTATATGTCAACTATGACTGCTTGGAGGTATTTGAAAAAGCATATCTTAAGGTGCCTCTATGCCCTTCTAGCCAAAGAATCATTGATATCGACTTTTCATGATTGGTAGGCCTATTCTCAGTGACTATACAAATAAGTATTTGAACGAACAGTGTGTGAGCAGTATGAAAATGTGCAGACATAAATAATACTACATTTCAAACATTCTGGATTAATGGTTTTTAATTTGTTCGTCTCTATAGTCATAGATATCTATGATTTCACTATGAGCCTTATCTTCCATAACGTTTAATTTGAACTTTTTTTCATGACCTGAAAACATCACAATGTGACTCAAGAACAAATAATCCTTTACTGAGTATCAAAACGTAGAATTTCAAATGTGAATCACATAATTATGGAACGTCGAAATTAGAATTATACAGAAATCATAAATGTCGTCCATTGTATCGCACAACACAAGAGTTTTTCGGAGTACTGCCGATGATTCAGTCCCACTTTGCCTCCATGTTCCCAAATAGAGCTGAAATCGAAATGCACACTCTCGGATTGCTGCTCGCTGTATAATCCTAAACCGGACCTTTTAAGAGACAAAACTGAGGTACATGTACAAATGTTACGCGAGCAGAGGTTGTCGTGAGAATCTGTAATTTTTGGTACGCATCGAAGAACGCGTCGATTTTTTCTTTGAATTTTTCTCGATCCCAATAATTGCCGAAGCACGAATTCACGACACGACTGAATTTTCTAAAAATGTCAGCAAATTTTGTAAGTTCCGGGTCAGAAATTTCTGCCAAGAAATGAACTTTCTTTAGCAAGCGCCGGCATGTATTTCCATTCATTTCACCTGAATGCAACTTCGGTATAGCAATCCCACAATGATTTCAGTTCTGTGCAATATTTGGACACTTTTCCTGAAGTGCTTTGAATAATCTGCTTGTTATGCGTAGCAAGAGATGAAGCTCTGGGGGTGGCAGAATATTAATAAATATTTCATGATCGTCACCTTTTAAAAGAGGCTCATGAACGGAATTTTTATATTCCTTCGTGTCAACCTTGCTACTTTTTTTGAAAGAATCGGATTGAAGCTTTACTGAGCCTATCATTCTGATCGGAAAAGATTTGAAGCAGCATTGTGAAACAAGCTCTTTGGACATTCGCACCATATGCATGGAAAAGTACTCCCATGACCTTGTATGCCCCCTAAAATGTTTGCCATTTTGAGGTCAACGGCATACGTCATTGGCATGTGTATATCATTGAAGTTGAATAATTCAATCATAAACTTTATATTAGAGTAATTCTTCTTCAATCCAGGAGCTATTCCAATGATTACGAGTTCCTTTAAGCTGCCACCAGACATTGCTCTGCTACTTTCTATCCTACAGGAAATGGTAAAGCAAATTTTTAAGAATCCGCCTCCTGAATCTATTCCAAATTTGACACTGCAATCAGCTGTGTTGATGTTGCGTTTCCAGCACACATGCAGAAGGAAACCAGGTAAATCATTGCAAAATATGATAGGTATTTCAGCAAGTGGATCGGTATCAACTTCATTCGAACTGATCAAACGAATTGAAAAATAATCAGACAATGCCCTATCTCTGTCCTGCAGGTAAGTCTCACTATGTGATTCTACAAATTTGCGGCCACTTACATCGCGTAGAAATGGTATTACGGTTCTTTTCATTTTTGCATTTGATAAGTTTGTAAAGATCTGAAAATCGTTCAGTTGTTTCGATGATACTGAAGGAGTCAACGCTTTATCAACACTAATTGTCATGGAGCCTCTATTTGAAGTGTGTAGTTCAATAACTTGGGATTTCTGCTGTTCTTTCTGAATATTAATCAAAGTACCTGCCACTTGCTGCTGTGTTTTCGAATCAGATGATGAGCAGATGGCCTTCATGTTTCCTCTCAGAGATGAAACATTGCATCTATGAGGAACACCACGCCCCACAGGAGAAAGACAATCCATACACAGTCGGGCAACACCAGTTCGAACTGGACGGATCGTGGAGTCCTCATGTGGAGGCCTGTCAATTCGATGATCTACTCTAGTACCACTTTGCCGACCTACTTCACATATGCAGCAATCACAGTCGTTGAACTCCAGAACGAGTGGCAGCCGTGTATTTAGGAACGACACTATAATCAAATAGGCCTACGTCTGGCAAAATGTTGGAAGATTTGCTACCATTTGAAACATCACGAAGATCGTTGCTACACTTATTGCAGATTGCGCATGGAAGCCTATCATCTGAACAATCATAATTCGAAATGAAGTTGACTCCTGAAGACGAGTCATTATTGTTTCCGTAATGTTGCGATTGCCCTTCCTCATACAAACTATACAAACTTTGCGTCTGTTCTCTTCATGGCCACAAGCTTATCTGCTATGCGCCATTATCATTAATGATCCAAAAGATGCACACACACGAGGTGAAGCTCTGCAGGCTATGGAATGGCTTAGAAAGAGATTGTTTACTTGAAGCGAACGATGTTCTTGTTGTAATTGTCATTATTTTCTATGTAAAATGGTGACAGACAATGAATCGATGGTTCGCCTTTCTCGTATTCTGATTGGCTAGACAATCGACACTTCTTCGCGCGAGCGTGTTGTTTACAGACGTTGACAAAGACATCTCGGATAAGTTTTATTATTTCAATGATTGCTTAGCTTTCTATGTCAGTAATGAGTGAAATGACATTTTGTCGACCACTCAATGAATCAATGCATATGAGATAAAGCAGAGCTGACTTCGTTTCTGTATCTTCAGCCAGAAGTATTATCTATGATTTTCTAACAAAAGAACATAATGGAAGATTTTAAAGATGAACATAATTAAAAACCATTAATCCAGAATGTTTGAAATGTAGTATTATTTATGTCTGCACATTTTCATACTGCTCACACAATGTTCGTTCAAATACTTATTTGTATAGTCACTGAGAATAGGCCTACCAATCATGAAAAATCGATATCTATGATTCTCTGGCTAGAAGGGCATAGAGGCACCTTAAGATATGCTTTTTCAAATACCTCCAAGCAGTCATAGTTGACATATACTATTAGTTATGCCTGCACTTTTTTATGCTGTCTGTACAATCCAATCAAATACTAATTTCTATAGGAAAATAGAGCAATTTTTATGACAAATCGATATCTATGATTTTCTGGCAAGAAGGGCATAGAAGATTTTAAGGACACACATTTTCAAACACAGCTAGGTAAGTAGTATTGAAATATACCATTACTTTTGGCTGCACTTTTTTTCACTTCTTAAAGGGCTTCCCGCCGGGTGTGAATGGTAATACATCGAAAGTGAGATATTGCATCATACCTGAGAAAAAAATGAAACAAACTTCAATTCAAGCCAATGATAGCTTGTTTCTTTAATTATGCCAATGAGTATATGTAAAAATTAAATATGATAATTAGGTTTTTAGATGTCTTTCCAAGTTTATATTTTTTTAGATAAAAGAATATTTCTTAGATATTTGAGCTGTATTAACATTACAAGAAATATCTATTTTACAATAGATATCGTGAACAACGAACTGTCAATGGCACCACTTAATTTGAGGGTCCTTTGTTGATGATTGTAACATGCAAATTTTCATGGAAATGAAATGAAAATGTATTGTTCCTTTCACTCGCTTGCATGTTACTGATCGATTGATTGTCAATCACGACACTGGTGTTGTAGTTGTGAATTTCTGAAATTCGTTTGTAGTTTCTCACGCCGGTGGTGGTGCGATGACCAGTGCGACTCATAATGAGCTGCTCATCAATACCTTGGTCGAAAAGACGTGTAGCGCAGGTCGCTCGAAGACTGTGATTTGTCTTGTGTCCTTGAATCCCAGCTTTCATACATAGTCGACCGACTGTTTTCCCCAGAACATTATGTCCGATAGGTAAATTCTTGTACCATGCAGATTTGGGATTAGAGATTGGGTTCAAGTAGAAAACGTCAGATTGAATGTCATTTCTCTTCTGGAGATATTTCATTAGCAGAAAGGCATGGGATCGTGACGGATTAGTAACAGAATATTGATCTACATGATTAACAACTTTAGGGTCCACTTTACGATATTTGAGTCCACCGTTATTGGTCTTCGAAACATTTTCGGAGTATCTTAAAGTATAATATGGCTGTGTCTCACTCGGGTTAATAATTGAAATTTGGGATAATGTCAACGTTCTGTGCTCCTTTCCACTTCTTAAGGCGAAGTGTAGTCCATTAAGGTACAGCAAGGTGTCAATTAGTGTCTGAGGACTGCTGTCCCCTAAAAGACCTCTGGACCACAGAATTTCTTCTTCGTCATTGGAAATCACTTCCGCTTGTCTTCTGTGGCATCCAATCCCCGCAGAAGCCGATTCTTTGCAAGTCATGTCTAAGACATTTTGAAAATGTCGAAATTCTGTATCTTTGAATAAGTTCATTTCATTTTTGTTTTCATAAAAGGAGGCATTGATTCCGGCAGTAATGGATACTAACGTGTTCCGGGGGTACCGATCGCCATTTTTCTTTCGTATTTCGTAGATGAACTTAGAAAGCCAATAGTCAATCGAATTTCTTCGGCAGTGTAGCAAATCATGAAATTCACGTGGGAAGGGATGGAAATTAGATTCGTCAATTAGCAGATGCCTATCATAAGCCCAGGTATTATATAAGTTTACTGCCCACTTATTACGGTTCTTCGTTCCTTCGGGTACTTATTCTAAAACTCTCTTTTCTAATTGTTGATCGCTTACTGCATTTGGTTCTGCAAATCGTTTTCTTTTTCTATCTGACCCTAATGTTGGTGCAAGCTCTTCATTCGCTGTAGTGGATGTGGTCGGGTTCAATTGAATGTTTTCATTTTCATCAATTTTTAGAATCTGATTGATTTCTTCTATAGTTAGTCCAGAAATCATGTTGTCTGGAAATCTCGAGAAGTCGATTACTGGCCACTGATCCATATTAAGCTCCATATACAAATGTCAAATTGCTGCTATGGCATTATTTCATATTTGAGATAATGTTTATTATGTTAATGTTTTTATGTCAAAATACCTGGTTTTTATGGCATAGAAATTTCATATTTTATAATAGTTAAAATGTGTTTTCTAGGTCATTAAAAGACATAAAAACCTCAGGCCTGCGGCCTTCGGTTTTTATAGCTTTAATGACCAAGAAAACACATTTTAACTATTACGTAAAAATGCATGATACATTGATATTTCTAGGTATGACCATTCCATATGTCATGGAATGGCCGACAGATAGGACGACAAGATATCTGACATCATTCCAGATGGAGATGCATGCATAGAAACAAAATACCTTCACTCCATTAAAATGTCCTTTTTAGTACGGTACTCTGAGCGATATCGTTGTCTTGATTGCTGAGCTCTCTCGACAGAAAAGTTGACTTTTTAATCTTGGTGAAAATAATTATACTATCAAAAATCAAAAAATCCAAATAATGAACTGATGTATTTTCACTGATTACCTGATGCAGTCGATCACTTTCATCAAACAGTTTAACCGATTCAAAAATGTCAGTTTCAAAAAAACATTTTATTATCTTAAATTTTTTTCATTGTCATTCTGCAGATCAAAAGATAGTCAACGCAGACTTCAAACATTGAACTATAACATAACAATATATAAAGAAACTATTCATAACATTGAATGATAGTGGGTGATGTGACTTCTCCTCATTGACAAAACAATGTGAGATGAAAAGTCTTAAATCAAAGATTAATGAGCCTTTGATCCATTCGTAAAACTCTCTACTTCAAATACGTAATTAACTTGTTGTTTACATTAATTATCTAAACTTCACAAGCAAGATTCGAAGTCATCACATTCGATCATAGAAGGATATGAATTGCTCGATCATGAACATTTTGCTAAAATGGCTGATGACTAATGGCTTATCCTAAATGCCTCAGGTCATGGATGATACATTATTACGTCGTTCGTCCACTTGTACTTCAGCGATCGATGACACGAATTGTGTATTTTACTGAATGGAAGGAAGTGAGACATAGTCTGCACCAGTGCGCACCAAAAATAATTATAAGGGACAAAAAAGTGCCCCAAGAAAGGAATTGCGGTCGCTCTTAGTCTTGGAAATAAAGTGCGTGCGCGTATGGCATGCATGAAGATGGAGAAAGTTAACAAATTGAAGAATTAATTGAAACATTTGCTAGCATGTTATATAATGCAAAATTAGTTACACACCGTCAGGGAGCTTGACCCTTTTCTGTTAGACCGGATGCGTTCGATCAAATTATCCTATTGATGAATGTTCTATAGTTCACATTTGGCAATGGGAGAAAAGCTCCACTCAAACTGAATTAATACATCAAGCAAAATCGCGATAGACGCACCAAAAGACAAAGTGGCATATATTCGTAGACTTAGTGGTGTCATCAAGTTAAACGGCATGATAGCAAAGTCTCTCAATGTAAATGGAATAATCAAGTTTGAGTTGTATTCTCAGTTGAAAAATGGGAGCAGAACTGAATAGTTGTTATTTTATCCAATATCAGGAGACAGCAGCAGGCCTAGTTCACGTCTCTCAGTATCACGAATCATCAGCAGCAGGCCTAGTTCACATCTCTCAATATCAGGAGACATCAGCAGGCCTAGTTCACATCTCTCAATATCAGGAGACGGCAGCAGGCCTAGTTGGCATCCCTCAATATCAGGAGACAGCAGCAGGCCTAGTTCGCATCTCTCAATATCGGCACAACTCCCTAATTAAAGTTGCAGTTGCACCCGGGGTGAATTAGGGGTCAATTACTAGTTGAAAATGTGACAAAGCTCTCACACTCAAGCATGTGCGATGTTAACATTAGCACTATTGGTGTCAGTGAGCAGTATGCTGCCCTTACATCCATTTATTGGATTAGTCTTTTGCCAAAGATGTTTTTGAAATACATAGAGTTGGCTTTGATGGATGGGTCGAAACATATTGAAACACACTAAAGATTAATATCAAGGACTCTTGAAAGAATTGTACCCACATAGCAATGACCTTAGATTACAATGGATTACAACTATCGAATGATTGGCAAATTGACCTACTTTAAATTTTTTTCCTAGGTGGCATGAACAATGGAAAATGGTGCTTTTCGTATTCTTTCTTTTATTTGGCTTGGAGGCGGACGATGGAAGTATTTCTATTCCGAAATCGTAGGATTGGACACTAGAAACTCGACTGTGTCTCAACACAAACAAAGACATGTGGATGAAAGGACAGAAGAGCACAAACGTGCGGTTCGCTGCGTCGACTTTGACATGTCAGAAGTTGCCAACCCGTACTCGAATACCACTTTCATG
Organism: Prostheceraeus crozeri; assembly: GCA_907163375.1. Classification (NCBI taxonomy): domain Eukaryota; kingdom Metazoa; phylum Platyhelminthes; order Polycladida; family Euryleptidae; genus Prostheceraeus; species Prostheceraeus crozeri. Next base: position 36,133 of record CAJQUW010000964.1, read on the forward strand.
GTTTGCAGGAATTCGATCGTCAGGGTCACCGAGGAGGCTCTGTGGTCGTGGTCATCCATAGGTAGAACCGAAGCAAGTGCGACAAGACTTGCCGGCGTCCACGTACACAAGCGGTTGACATCGTCGAGTCGCGTCCACTTTGAAATTTATCCGTTTTCTTTTGATGTAACATCGCGTGTCCAGCGTTTATACTACGCACAATCATCCATAGAACACACTACTCCGTGCCAAATTATACGCATTCATCTGTAAGTTCCCGATTCTATCGGAAACCGGCAAACATTTAGTTTAACGCATGATACATGAACATCGTGCTTATAGTTTAAGTCATCTAGCATTTAGAATCATAAATATATACGATACAACCCGGTCGTATGCAATGCAACCTTGAGATTAGTTTATTTGATTTAGTTTAGCATTCAGAAAACGTGAGCACTAAACGCTTTTGCACCTTAAGGAAAATTTATGAAAATAGTTGAAATTCTACTTGCATTGTGTTTGTAAGTAGCAATGTGCTATATCCCATTGAGTGGGAATATCCATGGAAAATCAATTCTATCCATTAGAGCCTCAAAACGTTTAGTCTGTGAAGATTAAGGCAAGAATTCTAATTTAAACATAAAATCTCAAACAAACCTTTGAAAATGATAGAAATATCATTTATATAATAAAACCAGCATTTCAAGAATGTTGAGATTTGCAATTAGCAAGAAGTTTGATCCCTTTGATATGTTAAAACCTCAAAATTAATTACCACGAATGATATTTCGACGGATATTCATTAAATATCACTTTAAACACACTACTGACAGATCGACGAAGTTAGTGCGCCTGTAATAATCAATAAATGCTTTACACAGTGTAAATGGAGTTAGCTTAGGCGATTTGTCAGCATTGTGTTTAACGTAATATTTCATCAACGCCCGTCGAAATTGCACTAATCTGCTAATTGCAAATCAGTAATTCAATCAGCTAGGCCTGCTGATGATTCCTGATACTGGGTGAAAAGGCAGCTGTGCCCATTTTTCAACTGAGGATGCAACTCAAAATTCAATGCCTCTATTTACAAGAATATTACAAAAATACGTACAAATGAAAAAGTACAATTACGCCTTGTACAAGAATTAAATCGTTCCTTTGGATATGATGCAAGAGTTGACCAAATAATCATGACATGAGTCAAAAACTGACAATGTCGACATAGCATAAAGTCGCTGACTCCAATAAATTTGATGAATGAGAGTATCACAAGCCGAAAGAGGCTGTGATGAAAAATTCGAGAACACGCATGTCTGTTTAGGTGCATCAGAACACGAATTGTCATATTCATCAGCAAGGAAAATTTTCTCCCTGTCAGTCCGCGTTTACAGCCCTTCCGCCACCCAGGCGAGTGAGTTCCGAGGAGAATGTGATCTAATTTCAGTAAAAGTCGTTGGCAAGTAAGTAAGAAATGCGAAAGCAAATAGAAATCAAATATACAAAGACAGTGAAGCAGCAAGTCAACTGGAATTTACATATGAAATGATATCAATTCCTGCAACATAATTATAGGCTTTGAAAAGAACATGCAACAAATAAATATGGAAAAAGTCAGATTTCAGCGTTATCAATCACGCAACACACAACGTCTAGGCGTTGAAGAATGCAGTAAATAAAAATGTTCCAGTACGTGGTATTTGTGGAGGTACATGTTCATATAAGTGATGAGCTGGAGATTGACACTTGGGAAGAAAATTAAACGACAAACTTTTATGTACATTTTCGAAATCAGGCATGATTGAACATTTACATTCTTGACCGCAAATTACATGATGAGCGCGCTTTCGAAATTTCTCGGTTCTGTGTCATATTTCAGTTGACAGTTCACAAAACAAAGGAGTAAGATACATGAAAAGGGAAACGATGCAATAGAACACTAAAATGTTATCAAAATGCTTGATTCACTTTAAGTAATCTGTGAATGTTGCACCAAGAATAGAAATTGTGTTAGTAAGTTCAACACATAGAGTAAGTATATTAGGTGGAGTGGTAAATCCGCATTTATTAAATCCCCAATGTGTATCACTTTCGAATTTATTAAATGAACTCAAAGTAAATACAGTTGGGTATTGTTACCAAATGTGAGATATGCAAATTTTTACATTTTTGAGGAAATAACCACGGAATTGAATGATCAAGATCATAGAGTAAGTATATTTAGGTAGAGTGGTAACTCAGCATTTATTAAATCCCCAATGTGCATGCACTTTCGATTTCATAAAATGAACTTGACACGAAACCCAGCACCACATGTGAGATATACGAATTTTTTCACCTTTGGAGAAATGTACACGAATTTGACTTATTATGATAGCAATACAGAAGAAAGAAAAGTACTTAACAAATCCTCCATATCATGACAACCTTGAGAGGCAATGTGGTATATTATATTAGCAATTCGATGGCTTACCATTGCTTTAAAGCCCATACCTTACTATAATAAGATTGTTTTCTTAAGCGTGATCATATCACAAACTACGAAAGAGAAAAAGCGTCATTATAAAGAAAATGATCTTTAAAAGGTGTAAATGGGTCCACATTACTATTCAGATTCTAGAAAGACGTCTTGTGAATCATAAAATCATGCCGCTAGAAATTGAATTAAAAACATGACATCTCATCAGCCAAGAAGCCTTCAATAAGATCTCAACTTTTCCCTAAAGACTTCCGGGAACTTCATTATAATGCAGTTCATGAAATTTCCTTATCATTAGCTTAATTTCTGCTTATTCAAGATGCCTGTTAGCAAGCATTCATTTCCTGCTATCCAACTTGTTTCATACTACTTATAAAGTGGCTTCATCTCGGTAGTATATAAATGCAGGAATAATTTGAAAAAGTTTAGCTTTTTAAAAACTGCTCAAATAATTTTTTGGACAGCAGGAACGTAATTTCCGCGAAAAACTGAACCTTTTGATATAAAATTTTTTACTGTATACAGATGCTTGTTTGAGTCGACACTCTACCTAGGCCTATATATACTTACTCTATGTCTCAACAGCTGTGTGCAAATGTGGGAGCACCCATTTTGCGACGAAAAAGCATCTGCTTACCCTTTCTTCAATTGAAGAATAGTTTATTCACGCACGACCACGATGATATGATTGACATATGATCTGGATTCTGCTTATGTTTCGTGCAGGATTCAACAGCGGTGAAGTTATCGGCATTCTTGACAAGCTTTCTATTTCGAGAGTATTGTCACGAGTGCCTATAAAGATAAAAAGGATATGGCCCGAAAATAAGACCCTTGAGGTATGCCGAACTTGACAAAAGACAATGGACCGATACTACCATTCATACACTATCGTTGGCATCGATTTGAAAAAGATGAAGAAAGCCATAAGATGAAATCCTTATTATAGTCCTGATTAATAAAAGTTTTGACCAATTTATTATGGCGAATTTTATCGAAGGCTTTAAAAAGGCCTAGACATGTAAGCCTGACATAAAGATTTGCTGGATTTTCCATCTAAGCCGCAGGTTACAGTATTGCATATCTTTAAGGGCACTACTCGTTGAATCGAGAGTCCGGACAGGCATGCTGCTCACTACCAAGGGATTGAATAACTGTAGATTTCATGGATAGCAGCACAATTCATTCTGCTAGGCCTGCAGCACAATTGTCTCCGCACACGGGAAGTACCGGAGTGATACATCCGTTTAATACAGGACATGTACAGGGACAGCAGTGAATGATCGGCAGCAGTGAAATCGGAAAGTCTGAAATGGAAGGATTTCTTATTTTAGTGATTGGTTTTACGTGTGCATTTTTCCAATAGGTCGGAAGGTTTCCTGAATTTGAGTGTGTATATGTCTGCTATGGAACTATAATGGCCTCCCGAATTTAAACAAAGTACATTTATTTATTTTTTGGTTTTATTCACAACAAAACGAAGTTTTCCTAGTGACGAAAAGTTGTGGAGTTTTAGTCGAACACCTTGTACTCAATAAATTGCAATTTGTAAAAATCAGGCTTCGAATCAGTAAGTAAACTCAATTCAAAACATAAAACATCATAGAAGCAAAGTTCGATGGAGAACTTGCAAGAGTCAACCAATGTTCGTATCTCTAACCTAAAGTACTCTAACTGAGCTGCTAATCTAATTGAATTTCTTCTGATAAGAAAGCCCATGCTGTAGCTAGAAGTGCTCAGATGATCATTTGAATGCTAGCAAGTCACTGCCAATCAAAACGTAAATTTGCATTGTGAAAATTAACAATATCATTCATATTCTTTATGTTACTCTTTTCGATTTCCTGAAATTCTAGATGAGATAAAATTAACTCATTAAGACCTTTATACGAATTCTTGTTTTTTCCATTCAATAAATTTGATTTCAAGAGAACGTAATTTTCTTCATGGGATGAGAAATTATTGAGTTGAATTAGTTGTCTGAAAGTTCATTAAATACAGAGCGATTAATAAAAAATGGATCAGTTTTCTATTTGTTTTAAATCAATGTATTTTCAACTTAGATTGTGAAAGCAGTATCATTGAGAATGTTGTTTCAAGCATGTGATTGCTAATGTGCTTTAATAAGTACATCAAAATGATTGCTATGTGGTTATAATGAAATATATATATATATATATATATTGATGAGGAATGTATTTAACAAAATATATTAGTCCGTAATCATAACATCTTGTAATCCTCCCATACCTGATGGTGAACGACTGAATGAAATCACCTACTGTCTCCTCGGGACAGATTTTGATAAATTAACGATTTATCAAAAATCGATCAAGTCATAAGTCATAAATGTTTATTCTGAAATATACAGAAAACGCAAAGCGATGGCTGCTAGGGCATTTACAAGTAAGCGTTGATAACACGTGCAACATATGCATACGCAAAGTTTAGCATCAATAAAAAATACATGCGATATATACTGTATATTTACAAATTTACCGAGTGATCATGATGTGATCATACACCATCATAAACAAATTACATGAGACCTACATATTTACAAATTTTCAGAATCATCATGATATACATCATATACCATATACAAAATACGTGAGATCTATAGGGCCTACATTTACAAATTTGAAAAGTGATGATCACGACATGATAAGAGTTCACTGGATGGGAGTCCTCACAATGGAGCAAAAGAACGTAAATGCTTAACATCTAATATAGAAATGAATGTAACAAAATCATCTATACAAAATTTACACGTTAATGATCATGGTCACAATATATGCAAATTCACTCGGATCAATGAGATTATAACTCTTATTGATCTTCATTATATTTTTCGAATATATAAAACGATCAATTTTTCGTGGATGATGCAAATATCGCAGAATTCCATTTTCCGCCACTGAGTCATGAATCGGTGGCAGTGACCACTCATGACAATGACTCATCTATCTTAATCGAGATTCAATGTAGATCGGATAATTCAACTTGAGATGGCCTTTAAGAGCTTTTGAATCGTGATTCAATCAACATTTGTCGAATTGTTCAGTTGGAAATTGAAGAATCAAGAACTGCCGCCATTTCTGTTAACGGCAGACTTGGATGAACTCACAGAATTAGATTGTTTAAGCGTGTCACTTTGCTAGAAGTGCCAGCTGATTCAAAACGATGGCACATGCAGGACTTACTAAAGTAGGCAAAACGAAATTTTTAATACCTTGCAGAGATGGGAAAAATAGTCGTGCGTCGCTTGCGGATTGCTGAGAATTCCTTCAAAATGCTCTGATCGCCACGGTTTCTTTAAATTCAAAGAATTCAGATCATTGCGCAAAAAGTTTATCGATTATGTTGGTACCTCCGATCATAATTTAAAAAGTTAGCAGAAGCACGAAAAAACGTTCGCAAACTTCTCTTTAGAGTTTGACATCGTCTATGTGCCTTTTCTGTGTGATCCGGTTGATAACAGTCCAAATTGATAATACAATTTGTCGTGTTTAATGTTGAATTGGGTGCTCATTGTTCGATTGCCATGGTATGATGTCAGCAGATTGTGCCATTTCATTAGCGTTGCATGTTCCAATGCTTCCTTCCTAGTCAAAAATAAAAAGAGACGACCTGTCCAATTCTGTGAATAAAAAAAGACATCATTATTGCCTTGCAGAGATAGGAAAAATGGTCGTGCGTCACTTGCGGATTGCTATGAATTCCTTCAAAATGCTCCGATCGCCATGATTCCGTCAGATTCGAAGAATTCAGATAACTGCGCAAAAGATTTCTCGATAATGCTGGGCCATCCGATCGTTATTAAAAAGATTTAGCAGGCGTACGAAAAAATCCGCAAGCGACGCACGACTATTTTTCCTATCTCTGCAAGGTAGTAAAAATTTCTTTTTGCCTACTTTAGTAAGTCCTGCATGTACCATCGTTTTGAATCAGCTTGCACTTCTAGCAAAGTGATAAGCATTAACAATCTAATTCTGTGCTCGTATCTTTCTTAGCTGTTGTGATATGTTGGGAGACTGCTGATGAACAACACAAACGTTAAGTCCAGTTTTATCAATCATTCGATGAAGCTCATAGTTAAATTTTTCATTCACGAAAGGAACTTTTAGGATGCACGAATCGCTGAATCATGCATGATTTGAGCGACGAGAAGCCTTGGCCTTCTGCGGACAGCGTTTTATGTTGTGATTGGAATAGCTATTTCTCTTGAAGTTCTCGCACAGATTCTTGGTTACTATTCTCTTGTCTTCACTATTGGAGCAAAGTCTACCCACGTGTCGAAATTCTTCAATAATACAGTCCGTTTCATAAAAAGTGGATCATCCTAAAATTTGACTAAATAAAACATAAGTATGATACAGAAAGCATTTTTCATGTTATTTCATGTCCCTAACATATCTAAATGTCGTTATATAATCTGATAAGCTATGATACAGTAACGGTTCTTAAGAAGCTAATATTTTGTGGCCCTACCCTTATTGTCAATGACATTACCAATTCGTCTAGGCATTGATTCGATGATATCGTTGATTTTTGACTGATCTAACTTTCTCCACTCTCTTTTTAACAGTGATGTAAGTTGTGATACGCCATCTGTAGGTAGCAGTGAACGACGAACGTTACGTTTTAGAATACTCCATACATTTTCTATGGGATTCAGATCAGGAGAACGAGCTGGCCAAGATAATGTCCTAAGCCCTAATCGAGACTTGCATAAGTTGACTCTACTACTCCTGTGACACGCGGCATTATCATCCATAAATAACCAAGTCGATGGAGTCACCAAGTTGACTGTCATTTGGCCAATGTTCATTCGTAAAACATTCACATAGCGTTCAGAATTCATGGTTCCTTGCTGTATGTGAAGTTCAGAGCGGCCATTGGTCCAAATGCCAGCCCAAATCAGCAGAGTCGCACCACCTTGTACCCGGGGACGATGTAAATGTCTCGGAATTTCCTGATCAGATTTTATCCATAATCTCAATCGACCATCACTATCCTTCAGACGGACTGATGCCTCATCAGACCAGACAACCCGATCCCATTGATTTCGCCAGTGACAATGACTCATTGCCCATCTGAGACGTCTTTTTGTATGCTGATCTGATAATTCGATCTGAGAGGGCCTCTTACAGCTCTTGAAATTCGACTCAATAAGTCTTCTACGAATAGTGGACTTAGAAATAGACGAGACTAGTGCAGCTATCTCAGTTAACGAGAGACTTGGATCAACTTTAACAAATCTCAAAATTAGGCGTATCTACGTTTGGATGTTTTGCGTGGACGGCCAGAGCCCTCTTTACGACAGAGTCGAAAATCATCATTATGCCATCGATGCACATTTGTGTAAAGGACATTTAGTCGCTTGCTTGTAGCTCGCAAAGAAAACCCTAGTTCTAGCAAGGCTGACACTTTGCCTTTTGTGAATGCAATCTCGTTATTGTTCATTTGTGCTTTGTATTGTTTTCAACCGGTAAGAGATAGATTTCTAGCTGAAGGCAATCAGGAGTGCTGCCAACACCACCGCAACGAAGTCAGGAAGCTAAGGAACATGAAGTCCAGTTCATCACATGTAGCAGTTACATTATTGTTGATGAATAATGGTGCTATACTGGCTCTGATTGACCGATTTTCTTTATTTTTGTTTTGCTTGATAGCTTTTGGCTTGTAGAACAACATATTACATAACAAAGGAAACAAATGTAATTTTATAAGAGTGAGGTATGATTTTGTGTAACATTGCTAAATGAAGATCAAATTATCTACTACTTTTTTTATCTATAACAGGAAAACAACTCAATATTCATGCTTGAAATTTCCAACAATGATATTAGTAAGCACAACTGATATATCTTCCAAATTTCAGAGAAATTTGTTCAAGTTTGGCGGAGTTAGACAAAGTTTAAGTTAAGGCGATGTTTCAGGGTGATCCATTTTTTATGAAACAATCTGTAGTTTTATTTTTCAAAGAAGATGGTAGGGTTTATGAATAAACTTCTCTGTAGAACTTGACATCGACTGTGTCTCTTTGCTGTGTGATCCGGCTGATAACAGTCACTGAAACTTCACCCAATTTGGCGTGTTTAATGTTGAACTGGCTGCTCATTGTTCGATTGCTATGGCATTATGTTAACAGATTGTGCCATTTTGACGTTGCATGTTCCAATGCTTCCTTTCTAGTCAAACAGAAGAAGAGACGGCCTGTATAATTCTGTGGATACGACCTTAAGAGTATTTGTTCAAAACGGTCCTGCATAATTAATGATCCACGTATACTCGTATGTAACGCTAAGTTTGTGGTGTAATGAGGTCAGTGTCGAGAGTGTGAGTCATTCTACATAGGAAGCACCATGAAGATGTCTCCATGAGCGAGTTTAAGAACATCTTCAACCAAGTCGGATCACGGGTTTTTGTAAGCATTCCGTCTCCCATGAAAACCTCCCAAAAACATCTTCACATTCAATATCATCAGAACGAAATGTCATCCGAACGAAATACGATGCAGAATAGCTGAACCATTTGTGATAAATCAGACATATCCCCCTTTAAATGGTATGGATACAATGGTTGATCTTCTTAAATAATTATTTCTTTTTTTCTTCTTTCTGTTTATAATTTTTGATCATTCTGTGCATACATAGGGTCCGGCCGCCAGAGCGAGTTTCTGCAGGGAACGAGGCCGAAAATGAGGCTTTCACTGAATGATGAACACCATTTGCCTGCAACGAATCGGTGCGTCTGCCGATTTCTAGTGAGTTCCTCTTCTTGTCAGTCAGGATTAAAGACAGCCGCATGTTAATCCAATGGGACGCAGATTTCAGCTTTAAGTAAAATTATTGCGACAAAACTACTATGTCTAGAACCACAATTTTTGAGATGGAATGTCTTCAGGTTATTTCATACCATGTGCATTTGTAGTTATCATGTCTCTGATCGGCGATGTATGTGAGACTTTGCCTGAATGTGGGTTAAATTGCTTAAAATCCTTGTGTTTGCCTACATTAGGAGGCTTGCCAAATCTGAATGTGTTTAGGTTCATGCATAAGGGAACATGATAAGTAATGACTTGAAGACATGCCATCTCAAAAATTGTGGTTCTAGACATAGTAGTTTTGTCGCAATAAGCGAAAACATAAAAAATTTCATTTTTACTAAAAACTGCAATCTGCGTCCCATTGGATTAACATGCGGTTTTTTTTTATCCTGTTTGACAAGAAGAGGAACTCACTAGAGCTCGGCAGACGTGCAGATTCGTAGTGGGCAAATGGTTTACATCATTCAGTGAAAGTCTCATTTTCGGCCTCGTTCCCTGCAGAAACTCGCTCTGGCTGCCGGACTAATATGTCTGAATCTTTGCTCTCATGAATCATAACAAGTAACGCTTTGCTTCTATTGTTTGGAGACAGCTTTGAACATAGCTATAGGCATAGAAATTGACAACAATAAAACCTCTAGAATGGAAATTTAGCTTCATACAATGCACAATAATGGCACATAAATCGCACGCATTTTCACTTAGATGCACCTGCCAACGTCTGTTTCATTGGGTTAGAATCAATCACATGAGTAAATCGAAGCTTTTAATTGGTTCTTTATGCCCCAACTTAGTTCCCCCGGATGTGCCGCGACCTTGAGTCAATTTCCATTCTAGCGAACTTCAGATAAACAGTTTATTTCTATGGCTATAGGAGTGCACTTTATTTGTCTTGTACGTGCTTTATGTCAGCTGCGTTTACGTCATGTCAATGTGAATGGTGCGAGTTGTTGTCGGTCCGAATTGTCTCGTCATTTATTATCCGCTTGAATATGGAGCAAGTCTCTGCAACAAGTCGCGTGCTGCAATAAAATGCAATTTGGCAGATTGGTCTCTTTACTATAAACTTTCTCTTTTGATTAAATCATGCGTCTGCCTGCTCATGCCTTATCTTTTCTGCGAATTTTATAGAGTTAAATTCAGCTGATTTATGAATAGCATGATTAGTAAACATCATTATTTTTGGAATTTGAGGAGATTAGATGCCCTCTAGCACTTTAATTACTCACAAAATTATGACAACCCATTGTAATACCGAAACATAACTGAAATGAAATAACTGACTGATATCATCATGTGAAATAGTGTCGAAAAAATATCACGATCAAATTAGCAATGGCCAACCATAGGCGAAACACAATTAATAATGAATTAAATCACAAATCGCACTATTCACGAAGTAAAACCAATTTGAAAAATAAGAACACAACACAAATGTAAATGCTGATAATATTCAAATGGTAGGTAATGAAAAAAGGACTGTGTAAATATAAGTAGAGTGAGAAAAAAATTGATAACTTTCTCGAGAACTCCTGCCAGTCTGCGGACACTCTGTGTTGTTGAGCAGTGTAGTAATTGCGGAATTAGCTTACATTGACAAAACTTAATCTGCAGGTCTGGTCGCCCAGATGCTTATATATGTCAATTGCGTCAGAATGAAATTTAATGCTTTGATTGAGGGGAAGATGGAGTAGAAGATAAGTGAAAAGAATTTGATCTCCCAAAAGGACCCATGCCACGTTCCCTACATGTTAAAGGAAAGAACAACTACAACTGATTACCTTGTAAGGTTCTATGATGGTCATTAAGATATTGGCCTGCTGACCAATGGAAAACTATGATAATTGTTATTGCCATAAACTCTCTATGACACATGCCTATTGCTGTACTATATTCTGAATTCAAATTCGTAATATGTAAGAAAGCTTATGCATGTTTCACAACTGCAAATACAGTCAACAGACACGCAGTGACTTTTGAACCTTACAACCTAATTGAAAAAATGTGCAATTCAGGTCATCAGCAGGAACTTGGTATAAAGATTCGCTCTTCGGCCCCTACTCCTAAACGCTCAAACTCACCCAAGCGGGGCCCTGCTATATGAAAGCAGCCTCGAAATTAATTAAATCAATGAAAACACGCACAATTATTAAGAAGCTGCTTAGCAGAAAAATATCCGTATTTCAATAAAGTTTCACTATGCTTATGCAGCTGCTTCTCAGCACTTTGCTTGAGATCTACGCTGTTATATCCTCTCTTAATGAGAGTAGTAGCTGTACGATTGACTATTTGGATGAAATCTTTTTCCAATGTACAGATGCGCCCAGAGACCGAGAGAGAAAATACTGAACTTACACAGACTTGCAGCAGAAGTCAACTTCGTCTTTTAGGTTTGTGCTTGGGTTTCACACCCAAGCTCTGGGTCCAAAAACCCCAAGCAGCCCAAGCAGCAACCTTGCTATAACGACTGCACACCCAAACTTTACTAATAAAAATTCATTAAGTAGATTTAGATTGATTTTCCTCACACGTGTGGATAGAAAACATGGAGTTTAACTATGTCGGCTAAAGCCGCGACTTTAACTCAGCTTGAAGTGAAATATAAACAAGTATCTTAGGTTAATTTTTCTCAAACTGTACACTTCCTTGCTTCATGTCAAGTAACAGCTTCGTCATTTTGGACCGTTTATCAAACAGATGATGCTAAGAAGAGTCACAACTCACAAGCGGGCAATCATGCCTCGCATCCGAAACAACGTCAATGTTTTGGTTTCAATTCTCTGTTGAGATCTCTACTTCAATTGTCTAAAACACGCACTGAGAGGATGATTTGACAATTTCTGTGAAATACTCAGGGTTACGCTCTGCGTCATAAAGGCATGTCAAATAAAGATCACTTAGCAATCCTTCTATATTGCGAAGCATCACGAAATTTTGAAATGTTGGTTTCTGACATTTGGTAAGCATTTTGTCAGTCACTAAATAGCTTGCAGATATTAGTGCAGATGTATCAGTGAATCCATCAGTTAAGATAAATGAAACATTCAATATTTTGGATTTTGGATGAAACAATTAGATAACTAGATTTTAGATGATAAAACTCCCAGAGTGGCCAATAGTTAAAAGAAGTTTCACAAGCATGCGACTGGAAAATTGAGAGCTTTTCTAAGTGATTTCATGATCGTTGCCTATCATCAGGGGCCTATTTCAATTTAAGGTACCTAACCTTAAGATTCTTGGAAACGACGTTAGTACATTTCAAAGCTTAGGTTAGGTACCTTGGAATATCGTAAGGTCCCTTAAGGTACCTAAGGTTGTGAGTCAGCATGAAGACAAAGACGAAAAATCTTAAGGCGCCTTAAGGTAGTATCTTAGCCTGTTTCAATCTTAGGTTAGGTGGCAAAACTTAAGGTGAATAGTAAGGTAGCTCTTCCCCTACCTTACCAGTTACCTAACATATTACTATCATCCGTAAGGAAGATGATATCGATATTTTCTGACAATAAACATACATCTTAGACATTATTTTACATGCATTTTGTTTATTTGACTATACTGTAAATATGTACATATATATATTTACTGTAAATATGTACATTTAGAACAGTTAAGATAACTGGACAGTTACGAGATAGTCACAGTGAACATATCGGTATAATATTTCCATCAAGTCGACAATCAAAAACAACTATCAAATCTTACTGCTTTTATGTTTCATTGATAGTAACGAAAAATAACATATGACGCTTACTTGAGCAAAATGAAGCGGTACACGTAATGAAATCGTCAAGCACTTTATTCAGGGAGTATTCATCAGTTTTACTGTTTTTTCAACATAATATTCCCTCTTGGCAGTTAGCACTTCCATCTTCAGCTTGTGTTCCAGACGATTTTGTATTATCTCTTCTTCTAATTTTTTGCAAGCGAGTTTTGCAACAGTTGCTGCAGTGCATATATCGGTTGTTATTACATCAACCGTTTGTGTCTCAATCTGTGAAGAAATTGATTGATCGAGGGTCTCTTGAGGCTGTAGGGCGATGTCACTAACCTCAGTCTCAATCTCGACACGATCAGGGTCTTCATTTGAAGTATTCACTGCTGAATGTGAAGCACCCGGTATCATAGTCAATGCTGGGTTATCTCTGCCCATGATATCCCAACATAATTCCATGATGGGATCTAACGGAATGGATCTACCACCCCCTGTTGCAGAACGACTACTGCGTATTTTCATCGTGTAGTTTCGTAGTTTAGATTTCAAGTTATCCCATTTTTTTATCAATTTGTCAACTTGAATGTCTTCTTGACCTGTGGTAACTTTGAGGTCATCACACAGCTGCTTCCACATAGTTGACTTGTTGTTCACAGTCAATTTGTTATTCACTCGGCTGAACAAAGCGTCAGCTTTCTCTTTCAACATTTGAAGAAAAATCAACACTGTTTCATTCGAAAATGCTGAAGAAGGCATATTTTACGATGGCGGAACAATACAGTGAGATGGTCTGCCAAATTGCGATGAAGTAAACTAACTGTGAGGATAACGTCGATACTGTGTTATATTAACCAACTGGTGCGTTCTGCAGTGACGTTATTAAGAACTTCGATAAGTTTGATGAGTAATCCGTTCCTCGGCTGCTGAATCAAGGCTAAATCGATGCGCTATCTATGTCACCTGACGAATCAGCAGTCTTCAAACAATGAGTGTCGCCGTAAATACATGCACCATAGTCACTTGACTTCAAAGATATCTGAGAGCGTGTTGCGTGAGAGTTGAATAAAAACCACGATGAATGATATACGCCTAATGGAAATTATTGAAGAACTTAACCAATCTCGAGCTCTGCGGCGAAGTATTCTCCATGATCCCAATAATCCATTTGATTATGACAAAACTTTTTTCTTCCAAAATTTCCAAAATTTCCGATTTACCAAAGAAGCTGCAATCATAGTTATTGAAGAACTTATCCCATATCTGCCTTCAAAGAGTTGTTATTCGAACAGTGTGCCTCCTTATCTTAAAGTCCTTTACACTTTACACTACTTGGGAACCGGTAATTGCTTTTGGAATCTCAATCAAAATAGCAAGATATCTGCAACCACTGCATGGCGTAGTGTTTATGACGGAATTGAAGCTTTATGTCGAAGTGAGATAGTGCGACGCTGGATCCCTTGGTATTCTGCAGCCAGCGCAAAAGCCATGGAGTCTCGTTTTTACAAAAAATTTAAGTTGCGTCGAATTATCGCGGCCGTAGATGGTACTCACTGTCCGATGCTTCATCCTTCAACCCATGAGCCTTCATACATCAATCGAAAAGGTTGGCCAAGTGTTAATGTGATGATTGTGTGTGACTTGGACTACATAATCCGTTATTTTGACTGTTCATGGCCTGGGTCAAGTCATGATGCTAAGGTAATGTCGCAGTCCGAAGTTCCTAAGCTCATGCAGCATCTAAAAGATTTCAGTCTTATTGGTGATTCCGGATATGCTTGTCGTACCTGGTGTCTCACACCTTATCCATCTACTTTGACTTTAGATCAACATCAAGGACGATATCAACGCAAATTGTGTGCTTCGTGGGTTATTGTCGAACAGACAATTGGTATCTTGAAAAATCGGTGCCGAATTTTACAACGTCCCTTTCGATCAAAAATTGATAAGTTTGGATCAATTTGCAAGGCTGCATGTGTGATGCATAACATGGCACGTCACTTTAAGCTTGAGATCCCAAATGATGCACATGAACCGCCACTTTTTTCCAACAACCACAAGATAATTTTGAGTTGGATAATGCCTCGGAAATTGGAAACATTGTCCGCAACTCATACGTCGTTACCTATTGTAGAGCCTGACAATAGGAACTTTTAGTGAGTTGGTCAGTGCCGTGATGAGCAATTAAAATGTGTTAGTGATAGATTTCTTTTTGATTTGTGGTGAAATTTTATCAGCTGGGTTGTAAGTAGCACATTCTCATTCCATTCTTATTTATTGCATTGAAATTTTAATGATGTCCTACATTACCTTGACAAACTGCTAACCTATTGACAGATACGCATGTAGATTACTATGTTAGGTACCTTAAGGGAGCTTGTTAGGTCCCTTAAGGTACCTTAAGAAAGTGCTCCCTTAAAATTGAAATACGCTTATCCACCTTAAGGGAGCATGACATTAGGTACTTAACCTTAAGGTAGTAAGGTTAGGGACCTTAAATTGAAATAGGCCCCAGAAGTAACTATCCATAGTTCAACAAGCATTTTGAACTGGTCAAGGCAATCCGCTGCTCCGGCGTCCAAAGTATCTATTTGAAATGTGTGCAAATTGCCTTCCATGTTAGACAGCACAACAGTAGCAGAGGCGTCAAAACATACAAGTTTCAACTCATAGATAATACCAAATTGTCTCGATGGTAAATCTGTTTTTTTAAAGTACATGAACAATTGCTTTTTGTAATTGATATTGTTTTCATGATTTTGTTAATTGCTGTTGTCACTGTCGGCTGATGAACTTTTGTTTTCTGTTATATTGTAGCAAATGAGTGTAGCGTGTGAAGATGTATTTTGCTCCTGCGCAGTTGTTTGCAAACAACTTATTCTATCTTATGACGGTTTATCACTCACTTTAGCTCCAGTCAACCTACCATAGTGGCCAAAATATTAGCCCACCCAATGTGCTAATGAATATTATCTCTATTACACTGGAACACAGAACAAACATAAGTAGAACTCTTTTCATTCAGCATGGTTGTTGACATAGCTAGACATTGCATGTTTCACTTACTACACAAAATCAATATTTTTTCGGATAGCAGAGGACTGCTCAGATACGTGCGGGCATGGATCTCACTAACTTTTTGCAGTAACCAGGCGATATTTCTGTCACCCAAACTCTTTTCAGGATTTTAATGAGATCATTCTCGGAGGCGGGACGCTGCAGACTCACTTTTGATTTCATAATCGTCCAGCAATTCTCAATCACATTGAGATCTGGTGAGTTCGGAGGTCAGCTCTCAAGTAGCGCGATTCGATTTTCAGTAAACCAACTTTTAGTCCGCTTTGAAACATGACACGGGGCCGAATCTTGCTGGAAATATGTCACCTCGTGAATGTCCATATGCAGTTTGACTTTTTCTTCGAGAATGCTTATATATCCTTGTGAATTCAGCCGTTTTCCTTTTAGTAGAAGAGCAAAGCCAGCCCGTCCTTTGGCCGAAATAGCAACCCAACACATTATTGATGAAGGATGCTTTACCGTTTTGATCGTGAACTTCGGATCATACCTGCTATTTGGTGGCCTTCGAACGTAGTTACATTCGCAACTGCGACTTAGCTGAAATGTAGACTCGTCTGTAAACATAACGTTCTCCCACCAATCAGAGGATTCAAAATACTCCCTCTTCACCGAGATCCATACAATTTCAATCAATTAGTACTTCCAAAAAACCAATCTCGGTATTCGTTTTTTTTATTAATTGGAGCTTCTTAGGGCCTCGTTCGTCTTCAGGCAGGCACGGGTAAAAGTGAAATCAGAGGGCAGGGCTATTGAATCACATCGCCAAGACTAGACTTCATTTCGACTACATGATACAGCAGTTGACACAAAGACTCTCTACACAAAGCACTCTACACAAAAATTCTACGGTATCTATACTATCAAACTGAATAGTTGCATATTACTAATCGAAATGAATTTTACTCCTGATTTTACTGTGATTGAATAGCGCTGCCCTCCGATTTCACTTTTACTTCTGCCTGCCTAAAGACAAGCGAAGTGCTCGGAAGCTCGCAATTAATAAAAATTCGAACCCCGAGATTGACTAATTGACTGAAAGTGACCATTTCTGTTGCTTGCTATACGTTTGCAAATATTCCGCCTGTAATCAGCCAAAAGGCGTGAATGATCGACAGAGATTTGACTCCTTGTCACGTGGTGGCTGGTAGGAACCGAACTCTATTGTTCTTTTTTTGCACATTAGCATCATCTTGCATGTAAAAGTAAATACTGCTGTAGTCTCCCACTGTTTATCAACCGCTCAATCTGTAGTAGCCTGCCCTGCATCGATTGTTCATAGCATTGAACTAGGCGCCCAGGGCGCTTGCAAGGGCGAATACAGTGTGTTGATTGTGATTAATAGGTTAAAATTATGAGCACAAATTTGAATATTTATGCAAATATTTATCCCCTGATGTGAGGTAAAATGAATTTAAATCGCAACTGGCAAGAATCTAACTGTAATGTTCATTTTCTTTGCACATTGACATAATGTGTTTATGATATTCTGATTGCAAAGCCACATTTAGTCCTATTACATTAATCACTGCGTTTTTTTGGCATGTGTATCATCACCACATCGAATTTGGCAGCTTATTCACATGATGTATTTCTCAATGTTCTCCGCAGTCTACAAAACTCCCTTTTTTACATGTAGCCTTTGAGCGTGTTACTCAAGCCAATATTTTAATAACTTAAGACATCTTTGAAAAACATGACTTTTGGCTGCTTGCCGTTTTCTTTATGATAATTCTGCTGATCATATTCTCGTCACTCCGCTACATGTATGTGATAAATAATCTGGCTGGCATTGTTAATTAAAAATAGTATACATGTAGGATATATTCAACCACGAGTAGAGATAATAAAAACATTGATTTCATGTTTTACTTGTTCATCTTTTGGTACACGTACCTGCGGTAACGTTTCAAAATCAATGGTGAGATACTGGTGATATATTGCGGTGTATATAACAAGCAACGGCTGTTACATTGTTGTAATTATTTATGAGTATATTCGGTGAATAAATGAAATTGCGTGTTAATGCAATATCATGTATCGTTTTTTTATTTTGATAGATTGAAATATGTTACTCTTTCTAAAGATACACGAGGTCAATGAGATTTCCCTGATTGGAATAATAAGCGTCAAGAATTTACCAAATATTGAATAAGCAATAAAACATATCTACTCAAGAATCTAAATTTCTGTCAATACAGCTTCAGATTTCGAAAACTTACAGTATCTACTCCAACGAAAAAATGAAGGAATCTAGAGAGTAGGACTATTTACCTTGACCAAATGTCTTGATTATTGATTTATTCTGAATATTTCAAGTTCATAGTGATCTTGATGACTCTTATTTGATCACAACAATATTGACATTCTATCCGCATCCAACCTACATGTCAAGTGGATGTCTAACATTTACATATGAATTAAACAGATTCGGAGAGTAAGAATGAATCGGGGAAATTCGACTCCTAAACCAAATAATAAATCCAAGCTATAAAATCAAATTTGTGGCTTGTGTGAGCATTTCCAAGTAGAAAGTTAATTAGATGTAATATTAACGAGATATATTAGATGTAATATTAGATGAGATATCTCCAGCAGGGCTATTGTGATATTTTATTGATGCCCTATATTTCATTTTTTGTTTATAAGTTGAAATTATTGAAATAATAATATTTTTCAGTCTTTCTGCGCACAAAAATTAATGTAATTTGTCAAAATATATTTCGCCGATCTGACTTTGTCAATTGAGATAGATATTTCATTATATTGAAATTATTTTATGATGGTCAGATGTCTCAAATAGAAAAGGAAGCATTTTTCAATTTTTTCGCATTTTTTTCTTTTAAAATACCTGCTTTGATATCAACATAAAAAATTCAAAATCATTTGATGCACAGGACCTAAATGATTTCATGTGTAACAGCTTGACTTAGAATTTGATACTTTAGGAGGTTAAACAGAACTTTTTGTTCAGTATGTATCTAAAATCCCCTGTCTAGCATCAAAGCTCGAATTGAGTACAGTGAACTAAAAAGAGAATTCACCGCTGAACATTTTCCAAATGAAAAAAAGCGGCAACTTATACGCAGTTTAAATTACTAATGATTACCATGATATCTACAATTGATTCTTTTGACGGCGAATGAAGAAAAAAATGAGTAAAACAAAATGTTTTGATTTTAATTACACAGAAGTATTATATCAGCGATCTGAAATCGGAGTTGCCTATACAGTTTTGCCTTATTCCCAGCTATGAAATTCTCTCACTCCCAGACTGCTAATATTCTTCAGCCAATCAAATCATTTTGTATATTTCGATCAAGAAAGACCGAAGAAATCGCGGTAAAGCACAAAGTTGTTTCCTCTTCCCCTAGCAATTTCTGATGAATAATAAGCTTAGCACCAATATTGGTATTGAATTCAATATCTTCTGAAAGACATCACAATAAATGCGGCGCGCAAGGGTTGCGCAGAGACATGAACGCTCATTTCACTGTTGCCATTCTTTCAATAACCGATATCGTCTATCGCATCGTCTACTTGACTTCAATAATTTCTCAAACACCATATTTGCATCCGTCGTAGAGCCATCACAGAAAGAAAATCGGATATCTAATTAGATGATTTAGAACACTTGTTCCCTCAGATTTATCTTTGCAGTCTGAGATCTTGCAAGAGAATAATCAGCGGCTAGAGATATGAGTCTTGTGTTTGCATAATGCAAATTTCATTTTGAGGACAATATCTTTTCTTTTTATCTGCTCTCGAGATTTTAGGTTATCTTTGCTAACATTCTGAAGTGTCTTCGTAGACGTACATTCTCTGTCGCCATTGTACGTGACAGAGACGATGCGGATTGCCTTTTACACGCTTGAACTTTAACAAGAACTTAACTTTTACCTGCGAATTTGAAAGTGACAGAAAACTGCCATTTTTGGATGTTCTTATTACAAGGAGTGATGATAATGGACATACATCGGTGTACACTAGGTGACATGCCACGCTCAATTACGCTAATTCAAGCGTAAACTACGCGTAATTGCACATGAACCTAAACATCCGTGGCTATGCGTGACATTGCTGCAACATCTGTGCTGCTGCAATTTTCTGATCGAACTGATAAAACACAATCAAGTGTCACATCCTCTGAAAATAGGGGTGGTTGCGACAATTACTTACCCTCCCATTTCTTCGCAGCCGAGAATGTGTTTAAAATGTAAAATATGATAAAATCAAACAAAATTTTGGCCGCATATGAGAATTATATGATTAAATCCTTATCACTAATTTTGATTAGATTATCGGTACTACTAACAATAATCAAGTAACAACCTATAAAATACAACTATCTTCGCAGAGAAAAATATCATGTAATTGTGTTAGGCGTGATGAAAATACTGTGTGATACCAAAGCACAGCCATGTCAGTTGTAACATCATTGAGTTGTGTTTTCAATTTCATAGGCTTGTAGTAGCGCAATCATGGATATCAAGTCACAACAATTCGCTTTATATGATGCTTATTTCTTGATTGTGCATTTTGCTCTGTCAAATTCAATGTCTTGCAATTGTCGATTTTAATATTGTCAAAAACGCATGCTACTAAGGATTTCGAAGGATTCCTCGCATCACCCTTTGCCTACAACAATGTGCAGCAAGCTATTACCGTGATTCTTTGAGGAACTTTTACAAACGTGTTGAAATTTTTCGCTGTTCACAATGGTCAACTTTTTTGAAAAAAAGAAATCTTAATGTTGAACTTTCTTGCTTTGAATTTTACTTAGGAAAAGTAAGCGGAAAGACAGTAGAATTGGGGAATGTAGGCAAACAAGCTGCAATTCAAAGGAAATTCTCAGACATTTTTTCTCGCATCCTGTGTTTGTACACATTTCACATAAATAAAGCATATCATCGTGAAATATTTCTCTTTGTAGTAGCAAATGAGAATCGCAAACAGTGACGTTGCCAGGATTTCCGCATGTGAAGGTTTCTCATGGATTTACATAATTGTGTAGTTTAGGTAATGAGTTATTAGGCCATTATTGAAAATATTTCATTATCCAAGCTAAAAAAAATTACTTCAAGTGGAGTCATCCCGATTCCTCCGACAGTCCCGCAGAGATTTATTTAGGATCTGACTCACAAAATTAAAATAGAAGGATAGTACCTATTTGTATTAGTGCAATTTTTGTTTCATTCATTTTGCAAAGACCTTTCAGGTTCATGAGTTAATATTTATGGGCAAGAGACCCGGCCCATGTGAGGTTTCCATATAAAGGAAGGTCCATTCCCGACCGGGTTCCAACTCGAATGCGACTCCATGAGCCTTTGGCAGCTAAAGCGGCTATTACTGCAATTATATTTCAGCCCTCTCACAGCTGCTATCGCTATATTGGAATAAAGTTGATGATATCAAATCATTTTGTAATAAGTAAGCATTACATTTTCTTTTCCTAGACACTGAATGTAGCACAGTTCACTATATGCTTTGTTTTTACATACAAGTTTGCGATGCAAATGTAAGATCTACTTTAGCCCAGTTTTCACTCAATTATAATCAAATTTTGTAATAATTTCATGCATATAATTCAGTCAATATTCTTTTTGTCTGTACCCTTGAGAATGCTCAATAGATTATAAGCGATACGTTGGGAAAATTTTCGTTCTTATTTCTAGGGAAAATTACTTCTAAAAAATGCTTTGTCAATATCAAATCAAACATAGAATTATCCACTGCAATAAGAAAACCTAAAACTGTAGTCAATACTCTACCATTCTACCATGGATTTTTATGCAAATTTATATTATATAATTGTTTTATTTATCTTATATACGTGGTGCGTTCAATAAGTGGCCGACCTCACGCATCTAATTTTTTATTAAGCTGTTGTTATTTCTTTTACAGTAGAACATGTGTATCAAAGTTCGCTTAATACCAAAATTTCTGAAATAACGTTATATTTTCCCCCCAATTTTCAAATGTCAAAATTCGTAAATGACATCCTATTTTTCAATCTTTAAATTTTCAGAAATTGTTCACCATGCTGTTCAAAAGTATTGATTTCAGCAAACAGCATGCCTTTCTGCGTTCCATCATTTCAGCAGAAAGGAACCGAGGAACAAATCTTGAGCAAAGGTTTCGAATTCCCAAAGCTTTGAGACGTTCGCTAATGCTTCCAGCGCTACAGTTGAATTTGGTGGACAACTCCCTTACTGTTATTCGTCGGTCGCTCAGAACTTTTTCTATCAGATCCTCGTCGATAGAAATTTCTATAGGTCTTCCTTCTCTTGCTTCATCGACGCCTGAAACTCGACCACCTTTGAGTTTTCATGCCCAATATTTAACAGTCGTGTGAGAAAGAACACTTTCGCCATAGACAGCATTCAATTAATTAAATATGTCTTTAACAGAAGTCCCTTTTAAAACAAAAAATCGAATGACACTGCGATATTCAATTTGCGAGACTTTCAACGTCATTTTCGTCAACTTCGATCAGAAAGCACACAGATCGTGTTGCACATTGGACAACGGTTCAGATGACAACTCATGTAGTCACATGGCCCCGCGCGTAATAGTCAATATTACGCTAATAATAACAGCGCATAAGAACAATAACGGCTCACTATGACTGCTAGCACAAACTAACTGCCTGGCTGGTGATGAATGAATAGGGGGTTAATGAACTGAGGTTAGAAAATAAGAATTTGAAAATTTAAAGATTGAAAAAATAAGATGTCATTTACGAATTTTGACATTTGAAAATTGGGGGGAAATATAACGTAATTTCAGAAATTTTGGTATTAAACGAACTTTGATACACATGTTCTACTGTAAAAGAAATAACAACAGCTTAATAAAAAATTAGATGCGTGAGGTCGGCCACTTATTGAACGCACCACGTATCTTTATATCTATCGATTTCTTCGTAAGCTAGAAGTCCAATTTTTCAACCAAGTAATTCATGTAGCTTTGCTTGGAGATTTGTTTTAAGTCCTCTATTCTGTACAAGACTATCATAGAAAACGACCAACAAGGAAAACCTCTAGAGGAGGTTAAGCCTTATCATGCAATACGCATATGCACATAAAATCGCGCAATTTTCACTAGCTTACACCTGTCACGGCTGTAATCATTGGGTTATGAATCATCACATGTGTAATCTAAAAGCTTTTCATTGTCATTCATGCCCCAACTTAGTTTTCCCCGGCCGTGCCTCACCTTGAGTCAATTTTCCATTCTATTCACTACAGGAGTCTCTTTCTATGATTGTATCCACAGAATTAGACAGGTCGTCTCTTCTTCTGTTTGACTAGAAAGGAAACATTGGAGCATGCAACGTCAATGAAATGGCACAATCTGCTGACATAATACCATAGAAATCGAACAATAAGCAGCCAGTTCAGCATTAACCACGCCAAATTTTGCGAAGTTTCAGTGGCTGTTATCAACCGGATCACAAAGCAAAGAGATAGTCGATATCAAGTTCTACAGAGAAGTTTGTGAACGTTTTTTCGTGCGCCTGCTAACTTTTAATAAAGATTGGAGGGCCCAACATTATCGAGAAAACTTTTGCGCAATGATCTGAATTCTTCGAATCTGAAGGAATCGTGGCGATCGGAGCATTTTGAAGGAATTCAGAGCAATCCGCAAGCGACGCATGACTATTTTTCCCATCTCTGCAAGGTATTAAAAATTTCTTTTTGCCCACTTAATAAGTTTCTGCATGGGCCATTGTTTTAAATCAGTTTGCACTTCTAGCAAAGTGACACAATTAAACAATCTACTTCTGTGATTGTATCGGTATGACACCAGTGATGCTGCCATGATCGATGAGTGCGCGCAGCCCACGAGACGATTACTGGTGTCATGGAAATACAATAGTCATATTATTTATGAGATCTCTATTTCCGTCATTACTTATGTCTGATTTCATATAGACAGGTTTGATAATCCTGTTTCATTCGATATCAAAGTACATAATAGCCAGATGTTCATGGTAAAAGCTCAAGCTCCAGTTCAATAGATTATTTCATAATTGCGGCCGTCTTAGCTCACTGATATCTTCAGATCAATTAGACTTTTGAACAATTTATTAACAAATCCAATACAGTTTCGCAATAGACTACAACATACGAGCGGCTGATTAGATAATGTGATCATAATCTATTGAAAAGTGCAGGTTAACTGTATTAATGCTGAATCTTAACTAATACTTTACCACCGCCTGGAAAAATGCGACAGGAAAGCATTTTTAAATTGTAATGGACTCACTCGCTTGTAAAAGAGTCCATCATTGAACTTTTCTATCATTTCAAACCCTAAACTGTGAAATCTTTAGAGAATTTATATTTCGAGTAATGAACAGAATATAAAGTTGACTTTGACGCCAAAATCTATAAGTCGCGCTTTCCATTGTATTTCTTTTTTCCCTATCTGTAACTGTCAGCGACAACACTGTTTACAATTTGATATCATCACAATTCCATGGTAATTTGCCATTGCAAGTTGATATCAGCAAATTACAAAGTTTACGATAGCAGTGGCAAAATTTCCCTGTTGAATAGATGAAATGCACTAAGAAGGATATCTTCATGCACACTTGAAAAGCTGCATTGCATTGATATTTTAATTTAAACGTTAAATTTTCATACCATTCATAATTTGAAAGAAAGTGAAAAACCAATAACTATCTATATCAAGTGGTCCATCTAATGCACCTAAAATTTCATTTGTACGAATGCAGCATTCTTCTTGACAGCCGGCTTTCTGCATCATGAGGTGACGCCATTATACTCTGTCCCGAGCACTTCTAACAAGTTTTGGGAACCGCATTCCGGTCCAGTTGGTGATGCTGGCGGTGTACTGTATCCTTGGGTGTCTGTGTCGTCGTTTCGCATTGATGCGTCCCTGTATTGCCACTGCTGCTAGCTCTGAGTGTCTGCATGCGTGACCAAAGAACCTCAGCTTGCGTCTCTTGATGATGTTCATAAGATCTGGCAATGTGTGGAGTTGACCTGCTATGCTGGCATTAGTTCTTCGCTGGATCCAGCTGATTGTCAGTAGCCGTCTATAGAACCAGAGTTCTGCTGCGTTCATCCTTTGTTCATCAATAGCTCTCATCGTCAGCACTTATCAGGGCTGTGTTATCATCGGCATACCGCAAGTTATAAAATATGTAGCCGCCAATGCTCTCTCCGCCTGCTCGTTCAGCTTCACGCATGATCTGCTCCGTATACGAGCTTCGTATAAGCTAAACAAGTGCTGTCAAAAGCCTTTGGCAACAGGAAATTTACGTATTTGCTGTGCGTTTACGTCTACATAATCACTGTTGTTGGACA
>CAJQUW010000966.1:0-116461 GCA_907163375.1 Prostheceraeus crozeri
GTTGGGTGTGAAACAGTTGGATGTTTAAAATTTGGATGGAAAATGTAAATAGGTTTGTAATGAATTAATGACGCACACAACTGAAATGATCACGTAGCACACATGCGCACTGTCTATTCATAGAAATGCGGAAATTTGCTTCACATACAATTTGTTCTAATTTGTTCCGACTTTCAGTCTTCAGAATTGTCTTGGAATACACCTAATCCAAACTTAACTCAATGTTCACAAAAAACGTTTCTCGCAATGGTATTCCATGTGGATTTTTCTGGATTGGCCTCATATGGTATCTTCACTATCTGAAACGGAGAAAAACGTACTTCAGAAACCGTGTTAGTTGGTTCAATATTGTAAAAAATGTTGAGTTTGAATTCACAATTCCTTTATTTTTTTGAGAATATTTTGATTATTATTCTTCAATAACCTTGCATAAATACGAGTCTAGAGTTTCTTTTAAATTACCGCATCAGTATTAACATCATTGCAATACTGGCGTTATCAAATTTGAGTGTTCTAATGAGTTCTGTAATGCAGTCATGAGTAATGACACTTGTGATAATTATTTCAAGCTAGTCAATAAAAGTTAGTTATGGTCTGATTTACCTAAAGTACATATCTAAGTTACGTATCATAGTTAACGTCGTTCATTTTTCATCTTTCTCATTCAACATGTATACCGATTCTACATACTACATTTCTACCGATTGTGGTCCATTGTGTGCGGTCGTACGATTTGTGTCTCCGGTAGTCATTCTCTATTTTGAGTGTGATTATTATATGGTTAAGTGGTCGTCGTTGTGAGTGGATTACATCGTTGGATTCCTCTCCGCGTCGTGCATATCATCGTTGTCCTCATTTTTTGTCACCGTCTTCCAGTTCCTCGTTATCAAAATTTCAATGTTTTTTCATTGAAAAATTGGCTTCCATCCGATTCAGCACTGAGAAACTGTATTTACGGTGGTTGTGTCTCTTGATTTCTATTGTTATCGTCCAGTCTGGTTCTGCAATGACTTCTGCGTCCGATATTCATATTGATGACCGATAATGAATTGTTGAATCGAAAAGGCAGTGTCAGAAAGCAGGACCTTATTGATGCTTTCATCCAATTACGTAAGCAAGAAACACAATCACACTCTGATTCCTCCATTGATAGATTTCTCACGATACTTGATGCCAAACTAGATCAGAAATTGCATCCTTTGTTTCAAAGTCTCAATCAAATATCTGAGAAACAAAGTGCTCTTGAGACCAAATACAGTACGTTAGAGAATGAAGTAGAAAACTTAAAATCGGCCGCTACATGTAAATGTTCTGAAGAATTACCTGAAATGATATTAGATAAAGTCGAAAATAAACGCATGAAAGCCAATAACATTATAGTATCAGGGTTAGCGGAAAAAGCGAATGGTTCGGTTGTTGAAAGGAAAAAGCATGATGCTGAAAAGTTTTCCGATATTCTGCTTGCATTAGGTGTTGATGTCCCAGTCATAAAAGATATGCGACGTATAGGAAAATCAAATTCCACGCGAGGTAGACTACTTTTGGTAAAATTCAATGATTGGGAATCAAAACTAAATGTAATGAGCAAATCAACCCTATTACGAGGTGACGATAGATTCGTATCGGTATATATCAATCACGACTTGACCTTGTTCCAACAGGATAGAAAGAAGGCACTGCTCAGCGAGAGAAATATCAGAAAGAAGAACGGTGAAGACGTCGTCATTTATCGGAACAAGGTAGTTGAAAGATCGAGTATTTCGGGTTTTCATTGACTATTTTATGGGAAAAAGTTCATTATCCATCAATATTTTTAGCTAATGCTCAGTCTTTATTGCCTAAATTTGATGAACTAACTGCAGTAACATCCGTAATCACCCCAAATATTGTTGTCATATGTGAAACATGGTTATCAGATAACGTTTTAAGCAGTCTCATATCACTACCAAACTATCAAGTTCCTTACCGTCATGATCGTATGGACGGTAGAAGAGGAGGTGGCGTCGCCGTGAACGTACATAATTTCATTTCGTGTTCTCGTTTAGCTCCGCCAGAACCTTGTTCATATCCCATTGAAGATGTCTGGATTATTTTTCCTTTGTTGAAAGTTATCTTGATTGCGATGTATATTCCACCAAATCTCCTAGCTGCTGACCATGTGAGTATTCAAGAATATTTGGTAAGGAACATGGAGCATTACATTAACGACATGTCTGATACCAAATTTATAATCGCTGGTGACCTGAACAATTTTCCGACAAACTCGATAGAACATATCTTCCTACTGAAAGAAACTGTTGTCTCTGCTACGCGTGGAAATTCCATACTTGATAAAATCATGATTGACTCATATCTTGTCGATTTTTACAATGAGGCAGTTACGTTCCGGTCCAAGTCTAGGCAACTCTGATCATTACTCTGTTCTCCTTGAGCCGCGCACTATGAAGACATGTATCAAATCATTTAAAAAGGTTTATGATTATCGGGAAACTCACGTGGCGTCCTTCATGCAATGCATTCTATCTTATCCTTGGCATGCCTTCTATATGCTGGATGCAGATATGGATGATAGATGTCAGATCTTTTATGACGTTATCCTGTCAGCTTTGAAAGTTATCCCGTTTACATTTGTTCCTATCACAGCAAACGACAAGCCTTGGATAACACCTCTAATCAAGGAGTTGATCAATAGACGTTATAGAGCTTATCGGTGTGGCAACTATTCTCTTTATTTACATTATAAGAACAAAATAAGATGCGTGATAAAGAGCTCTAGAGAGAAGTGGATGTCATCGTCTCGATCAGGTGCGAATGGACTATGGAAAGTGGTTAACAATTTGTTGGGTAAGTCTTCGCGCAGTGCATTGGCTTCCATAATTCATTCCTATCAAACTCCGCAGCATGCGGCTGAGGCAATCAATGATGCTTTTGCTGAAAATTTCTCTGATTCAGCGGACTATGATGTTCCTATCGATGACTCGCCTGAATATTCTTCAGATGATTCCTCCTGGTCTCCCTCTGTATCAGTGACGGACGTCTTTGTTGAGTTATCGAAGCTGAAGATTAGTAAATCTGCTGGTAGCGATGGCCTCCATCCAAAACTTCTCAAAGAAGCCAGTGTTGCCCTTGCTGAGCCGTTGGCTCACATCATAAATATTTCGATAAGAAGCCTCAAAATCCCATTAAAATGGAAAATTGCCAACATCTCTCCAGTTCCGAAAGGATCGAACTACCGTACTCTACAGTAGCAGGGCCCCGCTTGGGTGAGTTTGAGCGTTCAGGAGTAGGGGCCGAAACGCGAATCCTTACCTAAGTTCCTGCTGATGACCTCAATTGCAAATTTTTTCAATTAGGTAATCTGTTGTAGTTGTTATTTCCTTTAACCTGTAGAGAACGCCACATGGGTCCTTTTGAGGGATCAAATTCTTTACACTTATCGTTATCTTCTACTTCATCTTCTCCTCAATCAAAGCATTTAATTTCATTCTGACGCAATTGACATGTGCAAGCAGCTGGGCGACCAGACCTGCAGATTAAGTTTTGTCAATAGATATAAGCTGTTTCCGCAATTACTACACTGCCCAACACACAGTGTGGCAGACAGGCAGGAGTTCTCGAGTAAGTCATCAATTTTTTTTTCTCACTCTACTTATATTTACACAGTACTTTTTTTACTACCATTTGAATATTTTCAACATTTACATTTGTGTTTTATTTTTTATTTTTCACATTGGTTTTACTTACTGAATAGTTTGATTTGTGATTTAATTCATTATTAACTGTGTTTCGCCTAAGGTTAGCCCTTGCTAATTTGATTACCGTACTCTACAAGATTTGCGACCCATCTCCGTGTTACCAATATTTTCCAAAGTTTTAGAAAGATGCGTAATATCAACCATGAATGAACATCTGGTGAACCTTTATGGTCCGACCCAGTTTGGTTTCAGGCCAGGTTATTCCGTTCTCCATTCTCATATCCTTACACATGACTACATTACATCAATACTTGACGAATCTAATGTACATTCCGTTCTTATGATATCATTCGATATGTGCAAGGCGTTCGATTATTTGCATCATGATAGACTTCTAGATTCTCTGATCAACGCGGGTCTTCCTATGCAGTTTGTAGCCTGGTGCAGAGATTTCCTCCGAAATCGCATCCAAATTGTCAGGCAATTGTCAGGCAAATTGACTGCAAGCTCGCCTCGCGCTGTTGTTTCCGGGATACCTCAGGGGTCAGTATTGGTGCCATATATATTTGCCACTCACATGAGAACTTTGTCAGCCTATCAGTCACCAGCAGTCATGATTAAATTTGCTGATGATGTAATGACACTCATTCCTATCACCACTGAATCTAACGTCGACCTGATTATTGGTGCCGAAATTGACCACGTTGACTCTTGGTGTATTCGAAATGGTTTGAAACTGAACAAGCAAAAAACGCAAGTGATATGCTTTGGTAAGAAAAATGCATTACCTCTGCCCTCTACTGTGGAAATGGCTTCTGCTGTCAAAATTTTAGGCATTACTTACAACAAAGATTTGTCATGGAGGCTTCATATTGAGAACGTGTGCAAAAAAGGAAAACAAAAGTTATTCATTTTGCGCAAAATGAGGAATTTCGTCACGAGACGCGATCTTGTTACTCTGTGCCATTCGTTTGTGTTGTCTACTTTGGAGTTCTGCAGTCTGCTCTTCATTGGTCTTAATGAGGACGATTCAAATAAACTGGAAGCCATCAGACGTCATTGTCACCGTCTTGTGTGTGGTCGTGATTGCCCTTGTGGTAGTTTCACTCCCATTATGATACGAAGATCCCACCAGTCTATGAAAGTGTTTCAGTCAATGCTACGTTCCGACCATCTTCTAAATCATCTTATTCCACCTTTTCACCGACATACCAAGCACATTGTAATGCCTCGTATCAGGTCTACACGTCGTCATTCCTCTTTCGTTCCACCATGTATAAGTCTATACAATCGCCTCTACGCCTGACCTCAAAATTTACGACCTGCGTACTTTACATTTATATGAATTTGTGATCGCTTCACTTCTCGTTATTTACTAATTACTTGAAATTTCTTTGTAATGATCGATTTTCATTCTAAATATATACATATATCATCATCATCATCATCAACATGTTCAGTGTTGTAAGCGTCGATGAAAAAAATTACCGCGTCAGTACTAGCGTCAAATTCAGAATTCATCGGCGCCGTTAGCGTCAGCATCAATCAATCCTAAAACTTGCGTCCTGTCCGGAGATAAAACAATTGGACCACAGAACACAATATTCAGCATAGTGTTTGTACAGTAAACTTTATACTGTTATCGGAATGAAAGCTCAGAAATTTCGGCTAAGTCGAATTAACTCCTTATTCATAGCACACGAGATGTACATATTGTAGGTCCAATTAAAGATGAGCGCCGGGTCGTGTTACTTCAATTTTGAAGCCCAACCTCAAACCCGATAAAAAAATACCAGAACCCGACTCGAACCTGATCTGACCAGATTAGATCCGAAAAACCATTCATTATGTTGTGATTATACGACGCATGACTTGAAAAGGAACATTCGCCAAAAGAGTTCGCATGACTCGAACTTTCGAGTTCGGAGCGTTTTTCCGCTAGGATCGGTCGTCTTTATGTTCAATAGTGTAGCTCTGGTTCTTACTAGTACGCTATTTGCAAATTTACATAAAGTAACTTTCTCTTAAATAAAAATAAAGTAGCACTCGAAGTACTTCAACCGACTTTCATTTTACATTTCCGTCATGTCTTGTATAAATTAGCAACACTAGTTGACAAAAAAAATTCTGGCTATAGTAATGTGATACCATAACAGTTGTTAGTGATATTAGTCGGTTATGGGTACCCGAGTACTCTAAATAGGCTGGATGTTTTCCGCGTGGCACAGTCGTTTAGCGCTTGACTCAGCGATCTTTTGGTCGTGAGGTCAAGCACCGAGAGTGTCATTGAAGGTCGGCAGGAAGGGCATGTGCACTAAAAGTATCACAGCACCCCTACTGTCAGCACCGTCCAAGTCCCTACTTGTGGAGTAGTGGCATTCTTCCTATCGCCTGTCTTCATGTTCATGTTGACAGCCCGAACTGTCTTGAGTTGCACATTTGCTGGTACAGAGCTAGCAGAGAAGGCATCAGAAGAAAGATCGTTGATTTGGCTAAAGCATTATATACCATCAACATTTTCAGATATTTTCGTGCCTCATCGCTTTTCTTGCTGCACTGGATTTCATTCAAACAATTTCAGAAGAAATCAGTGACAAAAGCCCTTGGCAATCCTCTACCTCCATCCAATAATCACAATTATTACTATGGTAAGTCATTAATCAACTCTTCTTCATCTTGTCAAGTGAGACGCTTTTTTTAAAGTGACAAACGCGTGTGCTTGGCTCGTTATTTTGTATTAATGCGATTATTCTAAAAGGTAGAAATTCAAAACACACCTGAAGCTGTATTAAGAGTGTAATTCAAGACTGTATCCTCTTCGTGTCCTACGCCCTGTTGTGTCTCGTGATATCCTGATGCAGACCTACAAAGGCATTATTCTATCTCTATTGGACTACGCATCGCCAGTATTTATTGGATTGTCTCGTCTCCTACAAACAAGATTGGAGCGATTCTTGAGACACTGCCATCGTATAGTCCATGTAAGTGAGTGCGATTGCAAAGAGTTTGACAACCTAAGTGAACACCGAGTGGAAGCTGCCTGCAAGTTGTTCAGTTCTGCTGAGAACAATATGGAGCATCCCTTACATTCAATCATTCCTCACCGGCTTGCGAGAAGTGGACAGTATATCATCGAACTTGCGAGGACTTCTAGACGACAGCGTCAATTTCAGATTTGTGTTGCCAGATACCTAAATGGTATTTGTACTCGTACTTAAGTGAATTATAACTGGTACATTTCGTCATTTTGTCAATTTTCTTGATTTCTTTGTGTGCCATGTAAACAGCATTTTGTACTTACTTGATTGATATTACTTAGAAATATAGACGCTTTCTTTCTGTCTTATATCATCCAATGTCAGGAATCATTGTCAGAGGAAACTCACTAAGCTGAACTATTTCCATATCTCAAGCTTTCTTCCGGCATGATTGTAAAGTTCTGTCAATTGGGAGTTCTATAAATGTCGTGGAATATTCAACATTTTAAGTTAGTTTCTGCGAGTATTCATTAAATACTACTTTTAACACGCTACTGACATATTGTCTGACTTAGCGCATCTGCAATCATTGATAAATGCTGCTTTTTGCAAAAACAAAATTGTGTGGGTAAATATCTATGAAATCTAAAATGCTATCATGTCAAGAAGTTGTATACTCATACATGTAACATCAAGGCCAGTCGATGGATAACAATTCGATATCGCAGCTTTACTTCCGCTACAACAAAGCTCCAACGACCATTTTGAAGATGCAAATGTGAAGGCTACATAAAGAAGGAAAACCGCTGCGTCGTTCCCTTTTTTTAAAACGAAATAAAATAACAGTAATATCATCTCTAACAAGTAATGATAAGTAGAAAGCGATGTAGAGGTTTATGTGTTAAGATGAAATCTAGCGAGTTGCATTTTTTGCTCCCCATTTAGTAATATGTGCAAGACTAATTACTGCAAATGAAAATTTCCGGCTTTCAAAATAAAATTACATGGAGCTTACGCAAAGTGCATCGCTTGTACACTGAATCCAGTTATCTCTTCTTCAGGGTTGCATAGTATTTGTAGCCTTCTACGAGTACATCAAAGGGATCCATTCTTCCGGCTTGTTGTGGTATTTCTGGTTCCTCTATTTCATGAGTTATCTGCTAATTTTTGCGTCTCAAATCATATACCTTCAGAATGGGGTAAGTCTGCATTTGGACATACTGGTACTTCGCCTATATTTCAACTGTTGCATCAAATCATCATGAATGCTTGTTACATTACAAGTATGGAATCTACATGTGTCATTTAAAGCAATAATCAGCAGTGGTGATATTCGCTGCTGGAATTTCCGCATTGTGTGAAAATATGGAAGAAATTAGGGGGATGCGGGATTTTTTAATGAATTTATCACCCTCTTGGCCTCTTCCTAAATTAAAAAAAGCGTTTCTGACAAACAAACTTATCCAACAAATCAACGGAATGTCCCGGTGTGTTTCCAAATAGGCTCTCAGAATGAGAGACAAAAAGCGTTTTGTTGTTTGGCATTATGTTGTTTTGACTTCTTCCGCATGGCTGTACTTCTTTCTTACCGAAGTCCAAAAGAAACGCAACGCAGTACATGCATGTGAATGAACCAAAGAAAATATGTTTTACCCCAATTGTTCAAACGTAGCCTTGTGGTCTATCCGATTCAAATTTATCATACACCGGATTATTATTGCATGAAAAGTACAGACGTAGGCCAAGTATCAAACCAAAAAAATACGTAGAATGTTGCGTTTCTTTTGGACGTCAGTACCTGTAGCACTGTACACGCTTCTCATCTTTTTTGTTCTTTGTCATAGGTATTTTGCAGCCTATTTTTTAAAATAGGCCCAAGTAATATTCAATTTGCATGTCAGTTTTAAAATTGCCTTCTAAATTCAAAGTTTCTAGAATTTCAAAAGTTCTAAATAAATCTTAACATTCACTGAGATGAAAATAACATTTGTAAGCAAAAAGTCAATTATATAATTACCATTTTTAGCAAGGCGCCACCGTCAAGTGAGAAAAAGTTTTATTTCTGTTCATTTGATGTTCATGTTTCTATATTGCCTCAGGTCACATTAATAGCAATCATCCGGAGTCTAAGTCAACTAACAAAGCGATGACCCATCTTTCAGTTTTTGCTTACGAATCATTGACATTGATGATTAGTAAATGGTTTTGTGGATCTACTCTGCTCGGCAATGTGAAAGAAAAATATCTAGACTGGTAATAATGATGATTAAACTGAGCACAGATTGATTGTGCTGTTATTCGGAATACTTAAATGTAATTAACACTGGCATGAAACGAGTAGCCCCAGGAGGTATCGGGCATGGATGAAATAATCTAACTCAATTAGATAATGCAACACTTGACGCAATACAAACAAGTTGATCTACTACATTGTTTATATTCTTATCTCGATCATTGTTACAGACTGTTCTATCACTGATAATTGATTGTTTAAATGTTAACAAAAGGAGCACAAATTTCAATTAGTTGTCTTATGCATTTGTTCTATTTTGATGTGGTTACCAACGGAAATGAGGCAAATGAATAATTTCACGTGAAACTAGAGCATATTGAAAATCTGAAGTAATGAGGTACTAAGTCTAAGTTATGAACCCTTTGATCTTATCATTAATCAAATAAATAGCTCATATCTGCCCCTCCTATTAGAGTCTATCAATTACTTGGTAGATTGATTCACCTAGTATCATTTTCAATTACCATCGTGAGTCCAACATACACTCAGTAAAGGCTAGCCTTAGCAGTCAATAGATGGAACTCTCATGTGTCGAACCTTGTGATCACCCTCGTGACTTGTCGTTGTCACTTCAACACGCATGTCAGATGCGCTAACTGGAACCTACCTTATAGTGAGGTTGGGGAATCAAAGGTGTTGGTCTATCTTATTGACGTAATGGTTGTCATTCTCTTAAGATATTTAATTATAAGGTATTGTTGAGAAAAGAAGTTCTTAGGACTATTGATAATGAGATGATGGCCTCGCAGCCCATCTTTGCCATGAAATGAAACCAATTTTCATCCAACCAAATTTTCGAATTCACTTCCATCAAAATGTCACGACAGTATTCTAGTTAATATTGTGTCCCCAAATAGCCACGTCCTCCCAATCCTTCTAGGCCATCATATTCAATAACATGCATTCCACAATGACCTAGGAACTCCAAAATTGGATGGTTTAACCTTATGTAATGTACATTTATATATTGCATGTAATGCGGATCAAATTTTTGAAATTGTGTCGAGACTCGCTATAACGAACCTCACGGGATCCATGTAAAAGGTCCGTTATGGCGAGGAAGGGGTTGTAGAACATGTTTTTGAGTTCAAATATCCTGCTGATTTTGATTAGCGTCGTCTAAAGTACACCGGGTATATTCTTTTTGACCTTTCATCTTGTAAACTTTATAAATTGAGTAATTTACGTTTTTGCCACTTCCATTTTAAATGGTGTACTAATAATACATGAATGCCCTTCAAACATCAAATGATCGAATGAATGAAAAATACAGATTGCAATCAGTGTAATATGCATTATACATGCACATGGTAAGATTTTCCGATCCAGAGCGATTTCTGCTCATTGCTTCCCGTTGCCTTCGTACAGACGTCACTCAATCCGTTGATAATTCAAATCCAGTAGATTCAGAATCTTCATATTTTTGTGCAAGTGTTTAATGTGACTTTCAATAGCGCAGTCCAGGTGTATCGACTTTATATATTTGATCACGAGAGTAGTTTTCAATCACGATGAGACGAGTCAGTTCGGGAAGATGAAATTCAAGCGTTTCATATCCACATGATCTGGATTCAACGATATTTTTTCTTTATTCGATTCCTATTGAAAATAATAGAGAGAAATGGGGTCCATGGATAAAGTTCGTTATAGATGGGTTCGCTATAGCAGGTCTCGACTGTATATATTTTTGATCAAAGACAGCAACCATCCTCTACATTATCTAACACCAGAAACAAATTCATACTCAAAAACATATCGACTACCAATGATCAAAGCTGTGATAAGAAGCAGATCTTTTATAGTTACGATGACACAACTTGCAAATAATAGATTCTGATGGTGCCTTTTTTTCTTTGTTTTGCATCTTTTGTATTTCTTCAACTCTATTTCTGTATATTCATGCTCGTGGCCACACGGTTTCCATTATTGTGGCCTATCTGATCAATAAACACTAATTATTATTATTGTTATATGAAATGTTTATATGTGTTTTATATGAAATTAATTTCAATTGATAGTCAGTAAGAAAGACGTCCGACCCGACGGTATTATAATAAAGGGAAAGCTATAATAACTACCACAAAGTCAAGTTTCAAATTCGGATGTAGACCTTCACTATGCATATTTGTTGTGGCCTACCTGTGTATATTTCACTGCTTAATGCTGGGTGGAACATGTCACAGGCTTTAATTCAAAATGCATATATTTGACTTTCATAAACTTTTGGATGTCGGTAGAAAATTTCCTCAACTCCGTGTACTTGAAGTTTTGTGACGATTGTCAGGGTTTTTTAACGGATCTCAGAGTAATTAAATGTGAAAGCGTGGGAGGAGATAACTCTTAAGTGCCTATCTGTTCCCGCCTCCCCCCCCCCCCATCAAACAAAAGCACTAGTAGTTTAACTAAAATAGTAGTTAAGCTTAAATAGATCTCCAATCGTAATCTTCTTGTTCTGAACAT
The DNA here is from genome assembly GCA_907163375.1 of Prostheceraeus crozeri. NCBI lineage: Eukaryota > Metazoa > Platyhelminthes > Polycladida > Euryleptidae > Prostheceraeus > Prostheceraeus crozeri. The sequence goes on from CAJQUW010000966.1 coordinate 11,427, forward strand.
TTTCAAATGATGACTCATCGTACTTTCCAGACGCAAGATGCATTTCGTGCAACGACAGCTATTATTACATTTTGCTTAGTATTTATTCAATTTGTTATGTATTCTTTCGCTGATCCATCAGCGCTTGATCATGTTGATGACCAATCAGAAATGAGTGGAGAGAAAATGCCATTATTGTCAGAAGATGAATATGATCCCGACCCATTTGAGGAAAACAGCATTCACGTGAGTTTATCTACTGAATTTTACTTCATGCTGATTTTCAATATTACACATTCTTGCAGCCACCATCTCCAGAGATAGAGGCATCATTCCTATCTAAACTGACCTTTACTTGGCTTACGGGGTAAGTTATTAATTTTCTACTTATTATGATAATGTTCCTATGTATAATAAGGCCTTTAGAGTAAGTACCTTTTTGTGAGCTTGTTATATGAATTTTTATGTAAATGTTTGTAAATATGTCTTCATGTTGAACTTAAACTAGTAATTCGTAGACTTGTGAATGCGATTCGTATGTCAAATTAAGAGTATCAGTCAAAATCATGTTTTCACTAATGATTTGCATAATCATGCAATAATAGAAAATTGCTACAGTGACGTTCTGTGCGCTGCTCAATTTTGTGACGAATTCTAGTATTTTTGACTTGTGTAATTCTAACTAATAGAGTAACTCTAATCTATTTCATTGGGGTGGCAACTGTTATTCCTAGCTTCAATATAGTCCGTCTTAGGAGCTATGCACAAGTTACCTCATTGCAAGGTCCTTTCTTTTCCGCTGTCTCCCCAGTTCATCTTCTTTCATCTTTCTTCTTGCCATCTATTGCCTTTTGTGATCTACATTAGAGTTTCATTACTAGAAACTAAGTAATTGAGCATTAAAAAGATGTTTTAATCATGAAAAAAGCCCATCGTTATAAATTTTTAGAAGGACAGTTTAATCGTTTCCACTGTTATCACCAATTCTTTTCGCATTCAGAAAAGAGAAGAATGGATTCTGTGATACACATGTATCTTAACGCAAGCGCTGATGTTAATACATTAATTTCACATTATTTCAATTATTGCATTCAATTAAAAAATGAGTAGATGACCTTGAATTCTATTTTGAAACCTACAGTGAATGTTATCATTACATGAATCATGTTATTTGCAGATTGCTGGTCACGGCTTACAAGAAAACATTAGCTCCATCAGATGTTTGGGCACTTCTACGAAAACATACTTCAAAGTACATCTATTCCCGAGCAGAACATGTCTGGAAAGGTCAATTGAAGGACATTGCTATAAAAAACCGCATGCGCCGTAACAGGTAAGGTTTCTGGGTCCTGCCTGCGTGGAAGTGAATCTACCTTGTAACTTCGGATGCATGTTGTATCAGCAGCACAAAGGAGAACATCTCTGTTCGGATGTTTTTCTTATTATCAAAGTTCCACCAATATTTCCCTTCCTGATTTGTCAAGGTACATGTAGATGATATAGTCGACAAACTTTCCTCCAGAATCAGTGGAGCTAAAAGAATTCCACAAATACCGCTCATTGTTTATTTTGAGGGTTGCGAGTGACATTATTTCTCCGGTGCGCATCACGACCGTGATGCCTCATATGTTAATCTCGCTGCTCGAATCACGCCGCAGCGGCGCGGAATTGCTATATTGTTAACTCTGAGCAGGATCGCTATTGTTTATTTTCGAAAATATTAGCCGCTTGAATGAAACTTTTATTATGAAAGATTGGAAATTGAATAGAAATGCAAACTGTGACTGAATGCCCTTTTTTCGATTTTTTCCTTTACTTTCAAGTGTTCGCTCATTCTCTTCCGTTATGCTTGTGAAGTAAAAAAAAACGAATTCTTAAAAATACATATTCAGAGGCACGATCTTAAATGCAAAATATCAAATACGTTTTTACTAGTATCAATTCCTTTATTTTATTTGTCTGTAGTTTTGATCATGATCATTATCCAGATATGAATTTTTTTCTTAAATTCAAAGCAAAATTTGTTAATTGCATTTTAGTCATAACTGACATAACAACACTACATAACTCCATGAAGTAAATAAAGTTAAAATCTAAGTTAAAATATTTTCAAAGGAAGCGTACACAGCAAGTTGGGCAGCGGCGCAATCTCACCTCATTTTTTGCCGCTGCGGAGATATTTTACGCAGCGCCGCAACAATGTCACATCCTCTGCCCCTATGAGGGTTGTTGAGATCGGAGAGAGAATTTGGGTGTCTCACGACGCTGTCGGTAATGACATGCTGGATATTCTTTGCTTGTCAGCGCGCAAATACATTGATCGGAAGCTTGTAGACTCCAGGCGTGCATTGTAGTCGCGAAACGGCCAATTCCGATTGACCGTCAGTCAAGGAAAGATGTGGTCCGCATGTCGTCCAGGTTCTCTGCATGAGTGCATGGCAGATGTCTGGACGGCTGTGGGATGGATGGAGACCGTATGTCGTCCTGGTTCTCTGCATGAGTGCGTGGCAGATATCCGAACGTCTGTGGGATGGATGGAGACCGTATGTCGTCCTGGTTCTCTGCATGAGTGCATGGCAGATGTCTGGACGGCTGTGGGATGGATGGAAACCGTATGTCGTCCTGGTTCTCTGCATGAGTGCATGGCAGATGTCTGGACGGCTGTGGGATGGATGGAGACCGTATGTCGTCCTGGTTCTCTGCATGAGTGCATGGCAGATGTCTGGACGGCTGTAGGATGGATGGAGACCGTATGTCGTCCTGCTTCTCTGCATGAGTGCATGGCAGATGTCTGGACGGCTGTGGGATGGATGGAGACCGTATGTCGTCCTGGTTCTCTGCATGAGTGCATGGCAGATGTCTGGACGGCTGTAGGATAGATGGAGACCGTATGTCGTCCTGGTTCTCTGCATGAGTGCATGGCAGATGTCTGGACGGCTGTGGGATGGATGGAGACCGTATGTCGTCCTGGTTCTCTGCATGAGTGCATGGCAGATGTCTGGACGGCTGTGGGATAGATGGAGACCGTATGTCGTCCTGGTTCTCTGCATGAGTGCATGGCAGATGTCTGGACGGCTGTGGGATGGATGGAGACCGTATGTCGTCCTGGTTCTCTGCATGAGTGCATGGCAGATGTCTGGACGGCTGTGGGATGGATGGAGACCGTATGTCGTCCTGGTTCTCTGCATGAGTGCAATGCAGATGTCTGGACGGGTGTGGGATGGATGGAGACCGTATGTCGTCCTGGTTCTCTGCATGAGTGCATGGCAGATGTCTGGACGGCTGTGGGATGGATGGAGACCGTATGTCGTCCTGGTTCTCTGCATGCGTGCATGGCAGATGTCTGGACGGCTGTGGGATGGATGGAGACCGTATGTCGTCCTGGTTCTCTGCATGAGTGCATGGCAGATGTCTGGACGGCTGTGGGATGGATGGAGACCGTATGTCGTCCTGGTTCTCTGCATGAGTGCATGGCAGATGTCTGGACGGCTGTAGGATGGATGGAGACCGTATGTCGTCCTGCTTCTCTGCATGAGTGCATGGCAGATGTCTGGACGGCTGTGGGATAGATGGAGACCGTATGTCGTCCTGGTTCTCTGCATGAGTGCATGGCAGATGTCTGGACGGCTGTGGGATGGATGGAGACCGTATGTCGTCCTGGTTCTCTGCATGAGTGCATGGCAGATGTCTGGACGGCTGTAGGATGGATGGAGACCGTATGTCGTCCTGGTTCTCTGCATGAGTGCATGGCAGATGTCTGGACGGCTGTAGGATGGATGGAGACCGTATGTCGTCCTGGTTCTCTGCATGAGTGCATGGCAGATGTCTGGACGGCTGTGGGATAGATGGAGACCGTATGTCGTCCTGGTTCTCTGCATGAGTGCATGGCAGATGTCCGACCGTCTGTAGGATGGATGGAGACCGTATGTCGTCCTGCTTCTCTGCATGAGTGCATGGCAGGTGTACAGGATGGAATGGAGGAGGTGGTCAGGCGTTCATCTTTCTTGTCCCGGCGGTCGCAAGAACTAGAACACCACAGAGATGATGAAACACCACAGTGCAGATGACGGATGCATTGGAATGTTCCAGAGGCAACCCGAGATGTGTCGCATCGCTTGTTTTAGTGGCATGCGCACTGTGACACCAGACCGGTGCACAATGTTCTGCTGGGGGCACAGAATTAGACAGGTCGTCTCTTCTTCCGTTTCACTAGAAGAGAAACATTGGAACATCTAACGTAAATGAAATGGCACAATCTGCTGACATAATACCATAGCAGTCGAACAATGAGCAGCCAGTTCAACACTAAACACGCCAAATTCTCCGAAGTTTCAATGACTGTTATCAACCGGATCACACAGCAAAGAGACACAGTCGATGACAAGTTCTACAGAGAAGTTTGTAAACGTTTTTTCGTGCGCCTGCTAACTTTTTTTAAAATGATCGGAGGGCCCAACATTATCGAGAAAACTTTTGCGCAATGATCTGAATTCTTCGAATCTGAAAGAGTCGTGGCGATCGGAGCATTTTGAAGGAATTCAGAGGAACCCCTCAAGCGACGCACGACTATTTTTCCTATCTCTGTAAGGTATTAAAAATTTCTTTTTGCCCACTTATTAAGTTCCTGCATGTGCCATCTGTTTGAATCAGTTTGCACTTCTAGCAAAGTGATGAGATTAAACAATCTAATTCTGTGGCTGGGGGCGAACAGAGGGGTGCTGATGTTCGAGAAGGTAGCGCCCTGCCTCGTGCTGACACTCTTTTTCTTGAGACCGAGTGTATAGTGTCGGCGTGTTAAGCTTCAGTCGAAGATGGCCTCAAAGTATTTTGAACGTGGTTCGAAAGGAAATAATTGTTTGTTTGGAAAGGAGACTCTCAAGACTTATCCTCCGGGAAACCTTGGGGGTCCCAATTGGCTCTACTGGCGCTCTCATGTGTACATGAAGTCATACAAGTCAGTTCTTGTAATGGCTTTGTTGCTGACATTTTACTCCATATTATCGCACATTAAGTGTTTCCATGTTTTCGTTTACCCATTTCAGAATATTTGCACCTATCTTATTGTCATCAAGCCTTTGGACTGAAAGGGAATTGAAGCATGCCCTTTCCTTATCGTAATGTTGATCGATAGGTGGTTGAGACTCAGTTTCTTATGGTCTGCATTTATTTTATCATTCATTATTTTTGCCATTTCTCTCATGTGATGTCAGTTCGGTGACATTTCGGTCATGGAGTTGTCTGCTGTCCATGTCGTGATCGAGTGTGTGTATATAGTAAAGTAATATTGCTTGTCCATGGTGAAATTTGAAATCTAATGAGCTGTTGAGAGCTAGAGTGCCCGTCTGTTACTGCAATGGTGAGAGGCCGCGAAAGTTGTCGGTAGACATAATGACGCTAACATGTACAATAGTGTCATTTTCCATGCAAGAACGGAAATTGATGCATTTAATGAAAATCGGATCAATGCATTTCAAGTACACGACTAAAAATGGACAGGTTGATGAGACAATTAATTGAACTCGTTTTAGATCTAAAGTTCAGCTTCGACTGCGATAACAATGTATCTATGGCCCAAGTCACGTTCTTTTGTTCAAGTTTAGAATCGTCAATAAACATCACGATGAATTGATAAGATCTAAATATGAGTAGTTTCGCAATGTCCACCAGCACAACATTTAGGCTAATGAAAGTCAAAGATTTAAGTATTGCATGGATGGATTTATACCCACTATTACATTTGTTGTATGATTTCATGCTCATTCTTTACTACTTTAAAATTGTGATTCTGTACGCTTACACAAGTTTTTATGATTATCTGATCATAAATACCAGCGTTTATACATTTATGGATTTCATATAGACAACTTCTTTTTCTGAATTTCAACTTAATTTTTCAGGTATTATCAATAAATTGCGTAAGCATCACATCAGTGAAACCGGTCTCTATTCATGCGAAAGAAGTTCCTAAAGGTTAGAAGCATCAACAGAGGCCTGCCTTTAGGATCTTGAGAGGGATACTTTCCATTGCTATGTGACTGCAATCCTGCAAATCGCTCTCCTAATTGCAGCAGTTTCCTAGCTAGACTTATTTCTTGATTGCAAATTATCAAGTGTTTTCACGGAAATTTCAGGATAATTTGGTTCTACATTTTTCCGAATTTTCACGACTTAGTTGAGAAGCTTGACGATGGCATTGTCACAAGAGCATAAGCGGCGAGAGTAGCTCCATATAAGTCACTATAAAATCAGCCTCGGCTAACACTATATTTCTGTGTAATGACATTCATGTCGATTTTGGCTAACCATGAAGCTCTTAGGTTCTAATTAACCCAAAAATGTGGAAAAAACTGCCTACATAACTGTTGCGAAAAAAAGAAAATAAAATTACTGCTAAGTGCCGACCCAGGTAAAAGAAAACACGATACCAAACGTACCGAATACATCATGCTTTCTTTTACCTGGGTCGGCGCTTAGCATTAATTTTATTTTCTCTATTAATTCACCAGGTATGGCCGAGTACTTGCAGCGTTGCGAAAAATGTTCCTAAAATATGGAAAATCTGTTTACACGAATGTTGCGATTAGTAAAATTTCATCCCACAGTCAGTTCTTCACACTTAGGGAGTTGTGTATCCTGAGTTCTATATCATGGCATTCATAGACATCCCTGCCTGTAATATAATAACAAAATTAACATTGAATTTCGCGGCAACAATTTAGGACACTTGAAGGCGCACAAGTGCCTGAAAATGTCCTAGATTGCTGCATGAAGAAATCTTAATTAATAATTTTGTGTGTAATTGAAATATTATGCAACATTTTAGGAAAAGGTGGCTGTAATGCTATACACATGTAGTTATACGCTGAGTGAGATTTCTATCATCTTTCAACTGAGTCGATGCAAACATCATTATTACGAGATGTATTATTGGCTTCGTTTTTTCACGCTGTGTCAATGCTAAATTGTAAATAGAATAATTAAACATTGAGCTTCATCCTCAGTTGAAAAGTGGGAACAGACCTGGATAGCTGCCATTTCACCCATATCATCATCAGGCCTAGTTCACATCTCTCCGCATCGACACAACTCCCTGCTTAAAGTTGCAACCATAATCGGGTCAATTTGAGGCTCGCAATTGAAGTGAAATTTCGACGGGTAGTCATGAAATGCAACTGTGTGTTAAAAGTAATATCTAATCAGTACCCGTCGAAATTTCAGTCAATATGCCTATTGCGTATCTCATAGCTGTGCATTATACAACGCACGATGGCACGATGCACCACCGCATCAATAGAGATGAATGACTTTGAAACACAGAAAATGTTTGAGATTGAATGATTGTGTAAATGGAAGCGTAAATGTGACTGATTAAAGCAGTCGTTTGTAGAGTAATTTTCTATAGCTGCACTTATTGGGAATCAACAGTGTGCATAGAATTGTGCAGTTACTATAGAAACAGCAATAAGGATCCTAAACTAACATAACAAATATGACAAAATAATATTCCAAATTTTGATGAATCTGCAGAAATAATGTCAAGCGAACCGGCAACAGAGAAAAAATATATCTTTTCATCACTTCCAATTGCATTCAAATGAGATCCATCTCAAAATGATTACAATTCATCTTCAGGAGCGACAGGTTGAAATCGGACGCATACGTTCTCCTTCGAGAGATCAGAGAGGAAGAAACTGAGCCCACAGAAACAAAGAAAATGCCATCCATTTTTAAATCCATGGTGAAATTATATGGTTTCTATTACTTTTATATTGGATTAATAAGATGTTTATCGGATTTGATTGGCTTCATTCAACCTCAGATGCTCAGGTATTCCCTAGATTTTCCTGAATTACTTTGAATATTGATCAAGTAATTCTACATTGTAGTGTTTTCATTGCGTTTATCGGCGACACAAAGGAATATGCATGGCATGGCTATATGATTGGAATTGCACTATTTTTATCGTCACTGTTGCGTTCGGTAACCATTAATCATCACATGGATAATGCTTACATATTTGGCATGAATATGAGAACTCTGATTATTGCACATGTCTACAGGAAGGTGAGAAAAAGCATGTACGTTCAAATTCCGAGTTGTGTGGCTTTTTTGAGAGTGAAGTTCAGCTAGCTGGAACATACGAATAGAATTTTTGGGAAGAACACATGAGAAAAGCGGAACTTTCGCCGATTAAGGCGCTTCATTTGGAATTATGATATCTTAAGGATCAGAGAATACTATCTAAGTACCCAAACAGTGACAGATCTTAAATTTCAAAACCACTACATATATAATAATAATGTTTATTGAAGTGAATGAAAATCATGCATATATAAATGTACATAATGCAAATAGACTAGAAGTAAACATAAAAAATTCAAAGTAAGGCACACGCATCACAAAGTACTGTTATACTCGTAAAGCTTGGTACAAAAAGGAACAATATAAGAAGCACGACGTTGAGTCCTACACAGTGGCAATTCAAGGTGTTGAGAATACAACAGACGCCGAGGAACGAGCCCATATATCATAGAACTATAATCATGGTGCATGTTAGATTTTCATCTTTGGTTGAAGCGGCCTAATCGGCGAAACACTATTTCATTATTGAAAATAAGTGCATTTAATTTCTATGATTCAAGGTCACTTAAGCTCGAGTCGATTTAGTTTTACTTCATTGTTCAGTAATTTAGAAGATAATTATTTAAAAATATGGCTACAACTTCGCTGATTTTGCCAACCTGTGGTTAAATGGTTGACATTTCTCAATCTAACAAACTTTTGTTTCTATCTTTAGGCCTTAAAATTGTCGGGATCTTCTCGAAAGGACAGAACTGTCGGAGAAATTGTCAATTTGATGGCAGTTGACTCTCAAGTAATTCAAGAGGCAGTCATTTATCTCAATCAAATATGGACGTCTCCAGTGACGATCATCGTGGCGCTGATTTTTCTGTGGGTTGAGTTAGGTCCAAGTTCGCTCGCTGGTTTGTTAATCATGATTCTACTTATACCTGCAAATGCATTCTTGGCATCAAAAGTCAAGAAATATCAGGTAAATATCAGTTTTTACTTTCACTATTTTATAAATAATTTCAATTAACGATGGAAGGCACATCAATACATCATCCATCCAATTACTGACTTCATCAGTTCATAATTTTGAGATGTTGGGATTAGAGATTACATTAGTACATTAGCGCAACAAAGTCAACAAAAAGTAATTTTAGAGCTATATTTCATCTTTTTGAAACAGCTTCTTAATAAATAACAAGACTAATTTGAAATATTTTCATAAAATTGAAAGTTTTACTCGATTGACAATATCAGGAGAAACTGCATATTTACACATCGAACGTTCATATACATTACGTACCAGAAAAGTGGCGATTGATCGAAGAGCGACTCTATGTCAGACTTTATCCGAGGCTCTGGAAGAAACTTTACTTACTAAAATGAGAAAATCCTTTGAAGATAGCACAGCAAGCTGTAAACAGGATTTGTACTCTTAAAAGCTCTCGAATTTCATAATATGTTTTCAAGAGTCTCGAAAAGCTAATTATTACTCTCAAAAACGTCCAAAAATTAGGCATTCTATTTTTTAGTAATTTTTTGATGATGAAAGTGCTTTTTAAGTTCACGAATTAATGCAATTCTGAATTTTTGCGAAAAATATGCTTCGATTTTCAATTTTTTCTAAACTTTTTTCGAAGTCCTCGCAACTTGTCACTCCGGAGTGTGCACTGTATAAGTATGTTTCTCATTGTTGACAACAAAAAGGTTAACAAGCCTAATAACCATTCATAGCTGGAAGTAGAAAGTGATAATTGAACCCATTTCTTGAGATAAAGCTGCATGCTGTGTTATCGATTGCAAAGATATCGGTCGGAACCAGTTTGATCTTGTGAAAACTGGTTGTCCAATGACTCCTTCTACTTTTTCAAACAGCGGACTTGATGCACAACTTTCCATTGGGGAATCCCGTCAAAACTGTATGTTTGTTTCTCGATATTTATTCCTGCAAGCTCTTTCAACCACCAGCGGTGTCCATCGTCAGGCAAGTGAAAAAAGACATTGGTATTGATGATAAGTTGATAACAGTTCTTAGGGACGGACAAATCTTATCAAGAAAAAGTTCTGTGGACACGGAAGACCAGACTACTAATGTAATACTAACAGTAAGTTAATCGTAATACAGTTATGCGCTAAAATAAAGTAAGAAAGCCAGAAACAGAGACGATAAAGTCAAAATTGCCAAACCTCACTCAATGTGTGTTTCACTCGATTAGATGAGTTCAAACGATGTGACCATAAAGCCTCTTTCACAATGCGCTTTCTCCTCCTTGACTCCCTATCAATCGCAGTAATAATATTTGTGTCGATCTGATGGCTGGAGAAGACGGAGTGTTGAGCCAGTTCGGAGCGAGAAACATCCTCGATGATGCTCTTTCCGACACCATTCAATCGGACGAACAGTCTCACCAACATGGACCCAGTCGCAGCCATCCACCTCACAAGAAATCTTGTACACTGAGCCAAGTACTGAAGGTGAAGCTCCTTCTTCTGCAAGGAAGAAATAGCGGAAAGAATTCTGAGCAAATCACCGGAACGTGTGCATTGTAATTGAGAAACCCTTCAGTGAAGTCGGTTAGTATCAACAGGACTGAAGTGTTGGCATTATCCTTGATTCAAAATATTTTTCTCGATGAATAAATAAAAACAAATCTCCAAATAAAAACAGGGCTCAGACAAGGAAGTGCTTTAAGTCCATTTTTGTTCATTCTGATTATGGAATTGTTGTCAAGGAAAAGCGAAGAACATGATAATGTATGCTGACGATCTAGCTGTGATAACGAAAGACGAGGTGGAGCTACAAGATCAACTGGAAAAGTGGGCGCAGCATTTCCAAAGGCATGGTCTGCGCATCAATTTGGATAAGACGGAAGTAATGTGGGTCGGAAAGGAGCCAAAGGACATAAGTGTTGAGGTGCAAGGAATTCAGCTAAAGCAGACAAAGGGTTTCAAGTACTTGGGAGGTGTGGTAGCGGAAGATGGGCGGAGCGAAATGGAAGTGAATAGGAGAATTAGAGCAGGGGTCGGAGCCTATCAGAAAGTGGCAGGAGTGTTGGGAGACAGAAGGATCAGCAAAGATATCAGACGGAAAGTGTTAGAGGTGTGTGTAATTCCAGCAGTCACATATGGTCTGGAAACAATGGCGCTCACCAAAGATCAGCAAGATAGACTGCAAGTGTGCGAGAACAATTGGCTGAGGAGGTTGTGTGGAGTGAAGTTGGTTGACAGAAGAAAACTTGCAGAAATGAGACTCGAAGTCGGACTGAAACGAACGATGACTCAGAAGATTGTGGGAAAGAGACTATCTTGGGCCGGACATGTGGCAAGAATGAATGAGCAGAGACTACCCAGGCGAATGGAGCAAGAAATGAGTGTGCGAAGAAGAGGAAGACCGAGAATTCGTTGGAGTGACTGTGCCAAAAGAGATTTCCAGAAGGCGGAGGAAGATTGGAGAAGTTGGAAAAGCGACGCAGAAGACAGAGTCGTATGGCGGAGAACTGTGCACAAGGTGGTTGAAGTATGGAGCGGCTGACATTTTACTTGACTGTGTTTCCTGACCTCATGAAACGAATGAGGTGTTACCCTGATGGTTTGTGGACTGTAGCTAGTTTGTGTTTCCATGAATTTTATGATGTATATGAACTGTCTCCTTTTTATCTTGTTTGTATGAATCCCCCTACCCCATTTATATGGGAGAAAGGGGTTGTTAAAATAAATAAAATAAAAATAGAATAAATGAATAAGTCGCAGCAGGCTCATCATGATTTCAAAAATTCAGACTTGATGATAGCTTGCTATTTTATCCGATAATAAAAAGATATTTCAGAGAATGGATGGCTGTCGGGTCACCACTTCTTCTTATTCATGGCTAGGCCATGGTCGAGCATAATTATCCACACAAAGAAAATAAAATCTGCCTCACAAATGCTGATGACGCTAAACAATGACAAATCAATTCACATGTGTTATAATTTTATTTATGCGTAATCAATTTTTCTTACGTTTTAGGCCGAACAACTGGCACTGAAAGACCGCCGGATAAAGCTTATGACTGAAATTTTAAATGGTATTAAGGTGCTGAAACTCTACTCGTGGGAAGAAAGCTTTGCAAAAGAGATTAAAAACATTCGCAAACAGGAGGTAACGATTTTAAGGAAAGCAGCCTACATGAACGCTATGACGGGAGTTTCATGGTTCTGTGCACCTTTGTTCGTAAGTGTGAAACATTACACAGTGACAATTACTGTTTCATGTGATTCTGATCGATTTACGACGGTTTTACGTAAGATGACAGTCTGGCAGATACCTTGGGCTCCAATGTATCTGGGGTTCCCATTTGTAACCATCCAATGTGCGAAAATGTGACAAATTCCAATTTATGAAGCATAATGTTACTCACACAAACAAATGTCGGGAAACGCTACTGCCTTAATTGAATTACAAGGTGTGACAAATGTAACGCAAAATTCGAATTCTAATTAAAATGTACTTGTGATACATTAAGTTTTATTCAAACACAACAAAAACGTTACTTTAGACCATGGTCTAATAGTAATGCAGTCTTAAAAATGATGACCGTTACTGTTCAAACATTTTTGTAGCCTTGAAGGTACCGACTGGCACACCCTTTGGCACAGCTCATTGTCAATTGCCTATACACCATCAGTGATTGCTACAGTCAGTGCCTCAATTTTTTTAGGCTTTCTGTTATACACCAAGTCTTTCAACGTTCCAATAATCGTTAAAATAATCGTTCCAAGATTTTGCGTTATATTTGTCACACCCGGTATTACAATCAAGGGCAAAGTTTACACAAAGCATTAAAAACGGGTGTTCGATCTCTTCACCAAATTACAAATTCGGCTTTCCCAGCTAAAATCTTTTGTCATTTAGTACATCAAATTTGAAAAATAAATGACCTTTGTTTATAGTCGGAAGCACATTAGGCACGGAGCCTTTCCTCCATGTGGCCGAGTTGTTGTTTATCCCCTTCTCATTCTCATTGTGCTGAGTGTTTAGCAAGAATGCATAGTGTACCTATTTCAAAAGTCTTATAGGTTTGACCCGACCAAGGTTTGAACCAAGGTCTCCCGGATGTAGAGCGAACACTCTACCACAAGGCCACAGCACCGCTTCAAGAAATGTAACATTTTCAATGGTCAGGATTGGAAAACATTTTTTCATAATTAAAATTATCATAGTTTCTGGGACAAAAGAGTAACTTTGACTTATCAAGTGATAAGCAATTGGTGTCAACGAGCGATAGAAAAGAAGAGAATTACGATCTTCTTGCTGTAGTCAGAGATGAAGGGGAGATCCAGGAACCACTGGACGAAATGAACTGGCCCACCAGGGACATCGATAAATGTCTGAGGATGAATAAAAGAAAAGGACAAATTTTGAGCTTCGTGATTCTGAGAAGTCGGACTTGGGATGTAGCCTACGTAGGCCAGATAATATTTGGCTCCATGGAGGAGCAATCGGGGCCTTAACAAATGAACAATGTCAAAATGAACATAATAAACAGATTCCACCAATAAGTTAAATTTGGGCCATTTCAACCTGCACTGACTACAGGGTTGGACCTTGGGTTTTGGGTCAAACTTCGGTTTTGGGCCGAACTTTGGTAACTGATACAAAACTTGGGTCTTCTGTTAATGATGCATATACAAATCAAGTGATACAAGTTAATATTTTGATTTGAATCCTAGGAGAACTACATGATATGAGCACAAAGTTCTGATTTTTTTTATCAAAATTCCACTAAATTCACAGAATATTTCAAAAATAAAACACTCGTGATTATTAGCTAAGCTCATTTCATTTTGGGCTTGACTTTACTGTGCATTGAAAGTTTGTAATTGCATTTGCAGTAAGCTTACATTTATTTTGTTACATTCGTGCATATTGAATATCTTCGCGCCCCTAAACAGTCTGCGATAGCCGTCATTCATACAAGAATGAATTCATTTAATTTTCGTATTCTAAATCTGTTTCACCATGCATTCACTACGCAACTATAATGTTTATTAAGTCTGTTTATATTTCTGAATGATAAAATGAAAACAAACTTTGTTGTGAGCTTTGTGTAATTCAATCATCCTTAAATCAAAGATCTTCAATTAGTCAGTATATCAGTGTAGGCTACATTAAAGGAAAGCTTTATAACGTAGTACATGTACTTGGGCTACTATAATTACAGCTATTTGCAGTAAAAAATTGCTTCCCACTAAAACCACACTTCTAATGGGTCCAATAGGAATTTTGGCCTGCAGAAGAATCTTTCTATCAACACAAAACACAGAGAATGCACTTCGTTTACTTGATTCTACTCATCTATTCAAACTGGGACTTGGGTTTTGGGCTTTGTCCCAAGTTATGGCCCAAAATTTGTATTGGTTATACCCATGACTATACCAAAGAGCGGCCTAGTTTCATACTTATCAAAACCAAATACAATGGAACCTCCTATTGCGGACATTCTATACAGCGGACACCTCCGTATTACGGACAGTTAAGCTCAGTCCCGAATAATGTTCGTATCATCACCGGTAACTCCATATTGCGGACATTCTATACAGCGGACACCTCCGTATTACGGACAGTTAAGCTCAGTCCCGAATAATGTTCGTATCATCACCGGTAACTCCATATTGCGGACATTCTATACAGCGGACACCTCCGTATTACGGACAGTTAAGCTCAGTCCCGAATAATGTTCGTATCATCACCGGTAACTCCATATTGCGGACATTCTATACAGCGGACACCTCCGTATTACGGACAGTTAAGCTCAGTCCCGAATAATGTTCGTATCATCACCGGTAACTCCATATTGCGGACATTCTATACAGCGGACACCTCCGTATTACGGACAGTTAAGCTCAGTCCCGAATAATGTTCGTATCATCACCGGTAACTCCATATTGCGGACATTCTATACAGCGGACACCTCCGTATTACGGACAGTTAAGCTCAGTCCCGAATAATGTTCGTATCATCACCGGTAACTCCATATTGCGGACATTCTATACAGCGGACACCTCCGTATTACGGACAGTTAAGCTCAGTCCCGAATAATGTTCGTATCATCACCGGTAACTCCATATTGCGGACATTCTATACAGCGGACACCTCCGTATTACGGACAGTTAAGCTCAGTCCCGAATAATGTTCGTATCATCACCGGTAACTCCATATTGCGGACATTCTATACAGCGGACACCTCCGTATTACGGACAGTTAAGCTCAGTCCCGAATAATGTTCGTATCATCACCGGTAACTCCATATTGCGGACATTCTATACAGTGGAACCTCCATATTGCGGACACCTCTAAAATGCGAACACTAAGGCGCAGTCCCGACGGTGTCCGTAATATGGAGGTTCTACTGTAGTTTACATTCAGTTGAAATTTCCATGGATATTGAATGGCAGTTAAGAAGAATCGTCATGCTGAGATAATTGCTGCTATCATTTTGCTTTTCAGGTCTCTTTGGGATCATTTGCAGTCTACGTTCTGGTAGGAAACCCTCTTACATCACAGAAGGCGTTCGTATCCCTTTCGTTATTCAATCTGATGAACACTCAAATGACTCTTCTACCAGGCGTTATTGCCTACACTGTGCAAGTAAGTCGCAATGATGCATCAGTTGTTATGAAAATAGAGCAGGGGTTAGATGAATTGCTATAAACCTATAAATCAATCCCAACAAAACTCAACTCATTCTCCACACCGCGTACAACTCTCAACAACTACCGAAGTCTGGGCGTTAACCGAGACACTTAACACGCGTCAACTGGAACACCATTTCAACACAACATATGCGAAAAAGCCTGACGCACCCTCAACATTCTTTCATGCCTCACTTCCACCAACTGGGGACAGCAACAAGACACCATCGTAGCCACCTGCAAGGCCTTCACACGTTCCTTCTTGGAATATAACATGGTCGCCAATCATCACACAAACAATCATCGACAAACTACAATCAATGCAGAACAAAGCGCTCAGGATCGTCCCATGATACACACGCGACACAAGCACAGAACATCTACATACTGAACACCTCGCACTACATGCAAGACAGCTTTTAAACAAAGGAAAATGTGAGCACCACCCGCTCCATCTCCTCATGCCTCACAGACAACAAACCCCCTCAATTTTCATCACAATGAAGTACACTTCACCCCCATTCATGCAGCCATTCAACGTCGGCTCAAACCTAGCACACAGACAAAGCAACTAAATCAATGGCTCAATCGCCCACAGTTCACAAATCAGAACAAGCACTCGACAGACGTACACACAGAAAACTGGAACAATCCGCACTAACAAATCACCTTTCTTGAAAGAATAATTACACAATATAAACCTCTCTGTTCTGCCCACTCTTCTCCATTTTTTATTGGACCAAAGCTGATGAATTTTGATTCTTTGCCACGAGAAAGCTCCACTGAGTTCTTTTAAGAACTAGCTAATCCAATGGTTACAGCAGCATTGCATTTGTAAACCTGTGGATTGGAGAACGCCATCAATCCTCATCAGGATTATGCAAATTTATAAGAACTGCATTCTATTACAGATGAGTGCTGGGATGATTTTCATCATCTTATGCCAATCAAGTGAATTGCCTAACCAAACTATAAATAATCGCTGTCCGGTTTCCATCGATGAACTGCATGTCAATCTGCGATTTACGAGATCCTTAATGTAACGGGGACATTTAAGCATGCTACACCGTGTCGATCAGATAACACCGTTTATGAATGGGTAATCGTCACGAGCAATCGATAATATGAACTCAGCGGCCCTCAAGTGGTGCACCACTTCAACTATGGTTTATTAAGGTTACTCCAGTAGTACACTCAACGATATGCGATGTTTTACAGATGAAGATACTCGAACTCAAAATCTGAGGTGAATGTAAGGAAATGCTCAATCGTTCGCTGATTGAGTGTCAAATTTAAAAGAAGGTACCTTTGGGTTCCTTATGTCCCTTAGGCTCCTTACGGTACTCTTTGTAAAATATGGGAACGTATCGTTGTTGCAACTTTTCAGTAAACCGCCTCAACCATGTAAACTGGAAGACAATTGTCGCAATTAGCTGTGCCGCTTTTTAGTGCAAACCTCAGTTGAATGCATTTTTTTTGCTTTGAGCTTGTTTGTATTATGAATATATTATTGAATTAGGAAAAAATTACTGATTTTGAAAGTAGTGAAAGTTAGTGGCTTCAACGTGCACATCTAATAGAAATTATTATTTCTACAAGTACATGAACAGCAAATAATTTTGTTTTTACTACCAAATTAATGGTTTCAATTCATCGAGCGATTCTGCACGATGGCCCTTGTCAGCTGCCTTTGGTGATTCGAAAACTGTCGAAGTTCGTGCAGATGCCTCTTATGTACATTATGCAAGTGGGTACTTATCAAAACTTCATAAGTTTATCCACCATCCACTACGACGTTGAAGACACTGTATTTTTGACACATGGGACAAAAGTACACTACATAATGAAATAAGAGCAGTATTGTCTGCGTTCTAATTCTTCTAAATAAGGCTTATGATTAAAGGGAACCTTTGAACGAAGACAGAATGTTAGTTAAGGTATTCAATATCTTTATTCAGTTTTTGATTTGATGTAGTATAACTCAAATGAATGATGATGTATTCCCTATTTTTGAATTTTAAATTGTTTTTTAGTTCATCGTGTCAATCGGTCGGGTCAACGCATATCTTTGCGAGGAAGAACTTGACCCTAATACAGTCGAAGAAAATTCAATGGCAGTTGATTCTATAACGATTAAAGATGGACGATTTTCTTGGACAAATGAAGGCGAAGACACTTTGAAGAGGTACGTATTAAGCGCACCACATTTTGATTAATATGCAACATTCTCAGTAATGTTAATTCCTTGTTTGATCAGTGTGATTCGCACGTATTATTTAACATAATCTTTTTATTTATGATAGGTGTGAAAATATGATATCATAATAATCCAGTACATGCACGTAGCAGAGGTTGCTCGACAGATTGCTATCAGATACACAGCAGTGTTGCGGCCTCGATCTCGAATAGAATATTATATAGGCAGAGAGACCATGAGATTTTTTTGGTTAAATCAACGGCGAAGAAATATGAGATATTCGCTTAATCTAATGCAAGTCACATAAGAAGTGGACAAATAAGAGCATGATGGTGTACGGCTTCTGCTCAAATAAATTTATAGAATATTAGCTTTTAATATGAACAAAATTGCATTATAAAAGCACAGACAACAAATTATACATCGATATAAAACATTTTCTGCGCCCCAGAATCGCTCACGGGCCATGTTGAGCTTCATGTGATCGGGAGTTGACCGGTCGGGTCAGGTCCATTTAAAGTCCGGTGTCAGTTAACACATGGTTCAGTTGAGTACATTAAAGTCTAGAAAATAAGGAACTGTTTCGTCTTTTAGCATAATTGATACGTGATCTGGGTCAGATGCTGTTTAATGATGCATAAAAACTGATTTCATCCGACAATCACAGGATAAACGTCGATATCCCAGATGGAAAACTTTTCGCTGTCGTCGGCACCGTCGGATCAGGAAAAACTTCCTTCGTCAGTTCCATACTTGGGGAGATGGTGAAGAGAGCTGGCCGGGTTACGATTAAGGTATTGCATCATCGCGCTGTCGGACGATTAAGATTGCTGATTGACTTTCCGTTAAATGATGCTGCCTATATTTTGTAAATCGCCAAATTTCATTTTTCATTTATTTAATGCGACTACATTCTCAAAATGATTTTGAAATATTTCGATTATTTTCTTTTTTGACATACAATCATTTGTTTTCTATGATGTGTCATCCATAGAGTCATCTCTGTCGATTCGTATTGTTATTGTTATGTGCGCACAAATCGAAGAATATTTTTGATGCCAATGATTTTCCGAATCGTTATGTCAGAATGTGTTTTCAGTTGATTAATTGATCAACCCAACCCTTTTTTCGATCAACCCTGTTTTCTGCAGATGTTTTAATTGTAGCAGAAATCAATTGCTCATTGATTGTCCATTGCGAAATGATAAAACATCACTCAATGTCGGCACACCCAAAAACATCAAGATGTAACTTAGCCGAAATGTAGGCAAAAGAACCTGACTTGACCCTGTTCTACCCACCGGAGTCGGCCATCGAGGGCGGTGCACAACTTAAGATCAATATTATGTTACAAAACTATAAACACCACCATTCTCCCGCTGTAAATGTAGACTTATCGCTATATTTGATCATCTCCTGTATTTGTAATTGAAATCATAGAAAAGATGAGTGTGATTTAATCATAGTATATATGATGAGATAATTGCATTGCCTCAACCACACATCGTGTGTAAATTTTGGTTCAATGACTTGCTGTAGCTAGCTATGTGACTTATGAATGCATCAATACAACTGAAGTACATGTACTGCTTATTATTCAATTAATCCAGCATTGTCAGTTCAATTCTTCGGATATCACAAATCGCCCATTAGAATGCAAATTCGTGTTATTTTCTGTGCATCGTGTATGATATCAAAAATATGGCGCAACATTTCCTTTTGAAACTTTCGGTGTGATAAAGAAACCAAACTCAGATATTATATTGGTTATCATTACTCGCAAAATGTTTCAGTCGAGGAAGTTGACCGCCAGAGTTCAACCGAAAGTACAGTCTGTTTCACTGGACTTTTGGTAAAGTTTTATAGTGCAGTAGTCTAGTTTCCAACTATACAACCTGAAAATTGAAAGTACATTAATCAAATCCTACCGGTTATTAATGAGTGTGCTAAATGATAAATTGCAGCATGTCTCAAAAGTTCATCGATTCGATGAAGATGTTTCTACAATAACCGCAAATCAACATAGAAAATCATAATAAAATTCGGTAATCAAACTTATTTCATCTTTAGAAAACAAGTTATCTGCGTTCGAATGCTTCGAAATAAATTAACGTTGATCATACTCGGAAGCACATAAGGCACGGAGTCTTTCGTACATGTGACCGAGTAGTTACTTACACCACCCTCATTCTTTTAGAGCTGAGTGCATAGCAAGAATGTTCGCCAGCTTCATGTAGAAGTTCATTCTGTTCGCTATCTTTCATTGAAAATTGTTCAATGAAAGGAATCCCTTTGTTTCTGGCTTTTGACGTGCTATTTCATGAGGGATATACCTTTGACGCAAGGATTATTCAGATCTTCAATCCGTTGGGTGTACAACATGTGACTAAAGCATCGTCAATTTTAGCAAAAGTGAATCGATGATCTTTGTGTCTTTGTTATCTCTTTGCCTGCTGTTTGGACTTCTTGAGAGCTGTTCCACGTGCAATACCCAATGATATAGGCTAATCGTAAAGCTAGCAATTTCTCAATATGACAGATTATTGCATAATTTGATAAGTCATTCATGTTTGCAACCTTTCATTTGAAATTTGTGGACAGTGATCAGCATTTTCTAAGTTTTTCGGACCGTCTTTGATGCGGTTTGTTACACTGACTTGAGAGACGCGTGTTGATTTGTTTGTATAAATGACCCAAGATTCGACATTGACTTGAGATTGCACTTTTTTACAGATTCCACTAATTAATTGACTATCCATCAGTGTTCAATTCCTGTAGTTATTGATTTTTTGTATGATGAAGATTGTGATCAAAGTTGCATTTTTGTGATTTGGATTTTCATTTTTGGATGAAATGAAATTATCAAAACACAATTGATTCTGAAAATGTCAAAATTATCCTTGAATTTCAACTCGATTTTTTCATTCCATTTTTTGCTGACTTATTAAATCTTTCTGATTTTTAGGGAAGTTTGGGATATGTCCCTCAACAAGCGTGGTGTCAGAATTGTACATTACAAGAGAATATATTATTTGGAAAAACAATGAACCGGCGAAAATATAATCAAATTATTGAGGCGTGCGCATTGAAATCTGACCTGGAAATTCTTGACGGCGGTGACCAGACTGAGATCGGTGAGAAGGTAAGAGAAAAGAACTTAGGACGTCTTTACTTGCACCACAGAAATGTCAATGAATTTCAGTGATTGCTGGAATGCAGACACAGGTATCCTGTCAAGAAACTCCCTGTAGGGTATTCTAGGACAGATCACCATTGGGCCTTTTTTAGTTGCTATTGGTTATCTTAAAATAATGTCGAAACTTTGAGTTCAAAATTCCTGTGAAGCCGTAGGCAATTTTTTTGAGACGAAGCTTGCACCTTCCAGGAATGTCCAATGAGAACCTTAGCCGTCTTTGCGACAAAGAAGAGGAAATCATTAATATTCTGATTTGTAATTCATATAAGCAAGTGAGCGTTCTGTATTTCACAATAGCTATAGTTAACTCGCGGTGAAAGGTTCCTTTTGAGAAATCGAACAGGACATCTTGAGAAACTTAACTTTCACAATGCCTGTACCATAGAAATGTCAATGAGTTTGAGTGATTGCTGGAATGACTCTGATACCAACTCAGATATAATAAGATATATAGTTAGATAGTGCGCAAATTTGACTTCCCTATCAGAGTTGTTAACAAGCGTGCGAAATACTTGTACAAAAGCCTCAAATGCGAAAAACAGAGAAATAAACATTCTAACTGCAAAATTTGCGAAAATATACCTGACAATTGCACCTGTGACGACAGATTCATTGTCTATTCGTTTGTTTGTAAATATTGTAGCAAAAGCTATATTGGTCAAACCAGCAGTCAATTCCAAACTAGATATCGCGAACACGAATAATCTCAATGAAAAAACGACAACGTCTGACCATTCTAAAAATGACCACAATGGTTCTCTAGCGGTCAATGACTTTCACGTGATGATAATGAAGCGTTGCATCACTCATGTATAAGCTAGAATCATTAAAGGCCAAATGATTGAAGCTTACAGACCTGAGCTGAATCGCAAGTGTGAAATAGCCAGTTGGTAGGGCTGTGGTCCACTCTTGACGTATGCAGCCACCGTGTAAGCCCGGAAGATGCGGGGAGTCTCGCTAAAGTTTGGCGTATTTACATGCCTAGTGTGGACCTTCTTCTGTTGGTCTCAGATTTTCCATTAACATCAACAGCAGTTAATAGTTTTTTTGAAGCAGATTCCTGGAAAACTCCAAACATGAAGAAGAGGAAGTCATCATTATTCTGATTTGTAATTCATATAAGCAAATGGGCGTTCTGCATTTCACAATAGCTATCGTTAACTCACGTTGAAATGTTCCTTTTGTGAAATCGAACAGGACATCCTGATTAACATCAATTCTGCTAAATTCACAATAGCAGAATAATAATTGAATAATAATTAATTGATGCATTTCAATTAATGCATTAATAATTAATAATTAATTGAATAATAATTGAATAAATAAATAATAATTCAATAATGAGCAGTAAACAAAGAACGAAGACCGCATGAATGATAATATACTCTTCTTGCCGTTGTTATCTACATAACTTTTCTGTAAAAGTTGTTGATTTTGTAATCATCTATTGAATTATCTTATTCCATGTTCTCATCCTTGCGCTGTGATGAAAATGCATTTCAAATGCTTTCCAGGGCATCAATCTGTCGGGCGGTCAAAAACAGAGGATCAGTTTGGCTCGTGCTGTTTATCAGGATTCAGATATCTATCTCCTAGACGACCCATTGTCTGCCGTTGATTCACACGTTGGCAAACATATCTTCGAGAAAGTGATCGGGCCTCATGGATGTTTGTCTGGAAAGACTCGAGTGTTCGTTACTCATAGAATCAACTTCTTACCTCAGGTAGATTGTATTTTAGTGCTGAAGGACGGAGAAATTTCTGACATGGGCTCCTACTCCGAACTCCTGTCCAGGGATGGCCCATTTTCAGAATTTCTAAGACAACATCTGGAGACGAATGAAGAAAGTGATGAGGACGAAGACGATGAAAGTAAGATCACTAATGCAGTCATGAGCGTATCACTCGTCTGTCTTGTCTGTTACAAAATATTGGCATGATTTAATAAGAATTTACTTGTTCTGTATCGTTTCTTCGTCTCTCCTAGGTGCCATTTTCAAATGTCGAATAAATGTAAATATAAGGCAGAACTGTGAGATCAACTTAATTTCTTATTTTCTCAATATTTCGAGAATCGGCCTTCTTAAGAAGCGCAATGATGAAGTAAAATATGCTCCAAAAAGTTTCAAAATATGCGCATATCTATGCACGAAGCATTCCCAGACTTTGCTCTTAAATTATGCATTTACAACCTGCATTATGTCGTAAACATCCTAAAAACGTGTTCTGAAAATATGTACGAAAATTCCTAATGATCCAAATATAATAAATCTTTATTATAAAAGACATCTGACATTGAAACACGAGCTGCAATTGACGCTGTGTATGCAGCTTACATGAAACGCTTTTCGTTATAAAGCTGAATCAAATAATGTCGGAGATTCTGTTATGGGAATAAGCTCCTGTTTGCACGCATGAATGCCTTGATTTTGAAGACACCAATGCTCCTTTCGACGGAAACACTAGTCAATGGGTCAAATCTGTAGAGACCGACATCTGACGTTGATAGTTGCTCCGGAATTGATTCCGAAAATCTGTGAAAAATACTATTGATTTGCAGCATGAAGTTCCAGCCAGGATTCTTCGAAATGCGACTACTTAGTTTTTCTACAGCGAATGAAATGGGCCCAACTTCAGAATATAGGACAATCAGACTAGCTTTGGGATGAGAATTAGGATTGATCTGAAGTCATTTACTCTCAGCTCTAACAGCATGTGCACTCATGGCTGATTAGGACCGAATATGCATATTTTTCTTGCCCTAATGATTATCATTACTGATAATGAAGATATTTGCATTTTTAGCTGCGTGTAGGACGTTGGAGTATTTCCAACAATCACGAGATTGGTCTTGAAGGAGGGCTTGTGGGAGTGATTGCAGGCAATCGTGGAGGGAGAGAGAGTGATAACTGATGACGATACTTCCTTCATATTGCTGTTCATGAAACTTCTGACACCAACTTGCATCGACTGTGCAATCGATTGATCGGATTTTGTTCCTCTGTTTCAGTTGCTACTTTTAAGGCTGAACTGAGACGATCAATGGCCATTAAATCGGGAGATGACAGCGATTCGGGTCTACAACAATCAAGAAGAAGAAAGAGCAGCGCTGCATCTTCAAGAAGATCCTCTCACACACGAAAGAGTTCACTCAATGAGGATGTCGAATTCTTAGAGCAGCAAATGAAAGAAATACACAAGTTGGTGACAGTGGAGGAAGCTGAGACGGGAAATGTGAGTGGTTGTTGAGTGTGAAACCATTTGTTTAGGTGGTGTTATATTTCCCCTACTTCCAAAATCTACATTTAAGCTGACTATATGACAATTGTTTCTTTTTACATTTAGCCGGCTAAAAAACAAACAAATTATCTGTGCGTCGAATTAATTTTATTTCCTTTCATTAAAATATATTTTGATTATGCTACTTGTAATATTTGAAAGTAAAATAATCAAATTGAAGGAAAAATAGTCCCTGGTATCTGAAAATTGCAACCCTGAAAGCACTCCCGTAAGAACTCATTTTCAGAAAGCATCCTCTTTAATTCTCATAATTCCTAGGCTAAACTTCTACGCTGAACTATCGTGTTTCATTTTGTCCTAGATCATTTTACATTTGCCTGCACTTTATGTGAATTCTTATAAATATAAAGACTGGCGGCATATGTGCACATGCCCTATACTTGAATGAATATCGCTTCCCTTCATATATAAGGATATGAATAATAAATACAAAAGGCTATTTCAATATTCCATTGTTATTTAAACTGAATTTAGCAGCTCATAATTCCTGGTTTCCTCAAATGGTCCATTAATCATTTTGCAGGTTAGTTGGGACGTCTTCAAAGAATATGCACAAGCTGTGAGAATGTTCGCACTTGTAATTGTGATCGTTAGCTTGGTGTTTTACATGGCTGCACGAGTCGGTAATAGTGTCTGGCTGAGTAAATGGAGTGAGGATACAAGCAGCTATAACGACACAGCCAAAAGAGATTATTATTTAGGCATTTACGGGGCAATTGGCGTTGCACAAGGTAAGAATGACATGATATTTCCTTATTAAGGAGTTTAAGTAGGTTCTATAGAAGGTCATGAATTTACACCTATTTGTAAAGTTGACAGGAAGTAGCCCTATGTGCTTAGAATCGAAGCTTAAAGATGTACCATATTCAATGCAGCTAGATATTGAAAATTGAAATGAGAATAGTACATGAATATAGCAGTTAGTATTGACATTCCAATGTCTTGACAACAGGATTGAACGCAATGATGAGCATGTGCCGACGTATGCAGATACCAAAGTCATAAGAATACGTGAAATTACCATGAAATAGTTTCTGTTGTAGGACTGCAATTGTAAGTTTTAATACACATGTCATGTGGAATATAGTTATGTCATGAGATACAATGTTTTCGCTTCGATGTATAATTAATCTTATTGTAATGCTGGGCGCGTATGCAATGTACCAGCGTTGGCCACGGTAGGTCCATGCCAAACGTCTTCCTGACACAGGTATCCTCTGTCTTCCGGAGAACATGCCCGAACCATCTGAGACGGTTCCTTTTCAAGACGTCCTTGATGTCTTCTATTTCAAGAAGCATGGAGGAGGCGAACCTGTCCTTCAAAGATACGCCCATCATTCTGCGTTGTGCTGTCACCATTGTCTGCTAATCTTCGACTTTCATGGGCCATGTTTCACTGCCGTGTATCATGCACCTTCTCACACACGCGTCATACACTTGGTCTTTCATCCATAAAGGAGTCGGCCTCGAGGTTAGAAATGGTGATGACTCACGAAACCTTAGCCAGATTGAACTCGTGCAGATGATGCAGCCCCTGAACCACCACAGGATTCCACCATATTACCAAGGTAGAAAAATCTGCTCACAGGCTGATAGGAGTGACCCGCCACTGAAATTGGACCGATTTGTTCTTCATTTGTGGTTGAAGAAGAGCGCATTTGGCCTTGGTCGTGACAGAGTTTACACATGAAGGACGACTTAACTGAGGAGATTCTCCCTCTGACCCCGCTACATCTCTTTTGTGCGTCCACAAGTGGCAAACGATACACTGGACAGAATTGGAGCCGACAACAAAAAATTGTGCAATAATTATGAAGACATTTATACCACATTGTAGGATTGTGTTTCAGCATTTCGAAGTAAACGTAATTGAAAATGCGGAAGTCAGTCATAATAGTTTATAATGCCACAAAGCTCTCGCTGCCTCTTTAAGCAAGCTACGGCAGAGGAATGACAAAATGTCGGTACAATCACGAGTGATAAACATTCACATCAGCAATGCGCAAAGACCAAAGGGCAACCACGGACACTGTTTGACACACTATTGTACAAACGACCAATCACAGTGTGTTAGACGCCAAATATCTGGTTAAAAACAGGGGTACAGATAATAAGCAATCTTTACAGTTCTGACACAATAAATATCAAAGAGAAGCCGAACAAAGGAGTTATACAAGCAAACGATAAGTACTCTAAAAACAAAAATTGAATTTTATCCCCCTTCGAGTTGAGAGTCGCTGAAGCAGTCCAAATCCGCTTGACCAAACCCGTGCTGTGTGTACAGAAGGAGTTTTTATTTGACTGTGTCTTAGTCTGATGTTTTTTCTTTATGACTCTCTCTGTTTTTCTTTCTTTTTTCTCTCTTTTTCATTATCCTTTCCTATTTTGCTCAATTTCTGTTTTTAGAGTACTTATCGTTTGCTTGTATAACTCCTTTGTTCGGCTTCTCTTTGATATTTATTGTGTCAGAACTGTAAAGATTGCTTATTATCTGTTCCCCTGTTTTTAACCAGATATTTGGCGTCTAACACACTGTGATTGGTCGTTTGTACAATAGTGTGTCAAACAGTGTCCGTGGTTGCCCTTTGGTCTTTGCGCATTGCTGATGTGAATGTTTATCACTCGTGATTGTACCGACACTTTGTCATTCCTCTGCCGTAGCTTGCTTAAAGAGGCAGCGAGAGCTTTGTGGCATTATAAACTATTATGACTGACTTCCGCATTTTCAATTACGTTTACAAGTGGTCGCATCGCAAGAGAATATTTCGAAGTAAATTGTTTATAATTACACTGCAGCATGATGACGCAGCACATGTAATATGATAGTATGTAGATATGATAATGTGTGAAAATCATAAAGGAACGACGTAATGACAAATGAGCAAAGAATCATTTTAAGTCATTGTTGACATTTGAATTCAAAATGTATTAGGCATGCTTGTTACATTGAACTATTCTGATTTAAATTTCAGTGTTTTCGATCAGCATCCAGAACTTTTTCCAAGCGTATGGTACATACTGTGCTTCAATCACATTGCATAAAGATATGCTGAATGGAATTATGAAGTCACCGATGTCTTTCTTTGACACAACACCGGCTGGACGAATCATAAATCGGTGAGCGATCCCATGACATCCGAATTACAAGTCTTGAAATACAGCAAGGCAAATGTTATTTCTCTCCAAAGTGCGAACAGGGCCGTGACTTCAATTTTAAATCCCCGGGCCCTGCCCGTTCCTTGTAAAGTTATTAACCGCTTGAATGCACGTGTTTCATAACACAAGATTTGCACAGGATGTTTTCTTGATCAATTTAAGTATTTGAGTATTATGAGCTCATGCGTACATAGGCACTAACATTTTTTGATGAATATAGTAAATGTATACTCTCGTAAATATGCAAATTTGTATTTTAAAACATGCTTGTTCAGACATTCTAGAAATTTTAGCTAGCTTGAGACATGCCGTGAGCCGTACTGACGAGCTTCTGTGGGGCGAAACACAACGTCTACGGCTGTCAAGGAATTGTTGTGCTTAAATTGTTCAAGTATGAGGACAGTTTTCTACTCTACAGTAATCTTGCTGTCATCAGGGGTCCGACTATGTTACCCTCCATCATCGAGATGGTAGAACCCTCTTTGAGTTATTGGAAGTCCTATTGTTCATGAGAGGACCTCTGCATTTCGAGGCGGTAGGGCCCTTTTTTGAACCTTTTTAGGCCCGTGTCAGAGGCTAACTGCAACGACCCTTCCTGTGGTATCGCTGTTGATGACTAAACCGGGCTTTAATCCTAAAATTTCGGAATTGAATTGTTGAAGCTAAATTCCCTTTCGTTTCAGTCTTGGAAAGGACATCGACATTGTGGATATCAATATTCCTTTGCTTTTGCGGATTTGGTTTATCACAACATCCGATGTCATATCGACATTGATCATTATCTCAATTTCGTCCGTATACTTTCTCGTTGCAATCATTCCACTCGGACTATTCTATTTAGTGGTACAACGATTTTACATCTCAACCAGCCGACAGTTGAAGCGTATTGAGTCCCTCAGGCGATCGCCAATTTATTCACATTTTCAAGAAACTTTGGTTGGTGTTTCATCAGTTCGGTCCTACAAGAAAAACAGAGAATTTATCGGTAATTATAGAATTTCCATGTTTCCTTTATTTTCGATTGAAGCTCTCACATTCCGAGCCTCTTATACACATGAATGTGTGAACAAGCAGCCAAATAACTTGAACAAATCGCATACTGGGAATCTCACTGAGTTAAATCGGCGAATGCGTCTACCGTTCGCCTGCATCATCGTTATCGATAAGAGATAAAGCTAGAGATGATTCTATGAACAACAACGGCACAAAATTTACTTGGGTTTTTCCTCAGTGTACTTGAGCCGGATGATGGCCTAGAATGAGTCACATGTAAAATCTCAAAGGTTTTAATTGGTCGATATATGACATCATCTTCGCTCTTTATCTTCTAAGTTCCTGCTTCCTTGTCATCCTATAATATACAAGATAATAAGAATAATGCATTTTGTGCGCATGAATGAAATTGGATTTCAAGTTAATCGATTTCGATTGGAATAATGGTTGATTATATTAAATATGATGGCAATAGATTCTTCAGTAAGATGCAACTTCCTCTGAAAGACCATAACGAAAGATAGACAGTCAGCAGATGTCAATAATTAATTTTCCATGATCCGAATGTTTTCTTTACTATCTGGTTTGTATAAAGTAACCTCCACTTCATTAGCATCATAAAAGCATCAAAATGATTGGCATGTTGTGGGAAGTAATTGATGTTCTGCTTTAAATTTAGACATTTTTTGTTTTCTGATGCAGTTAGATCTCAAATGCCAATAGATCGTCAGCATATAATTCTGCCGGTTCTTCCCACAACATGCCCAAGATGTCAGACCAAGGCATCTTAACCTATCAAGATGACATTTCACGATTTTGTCAGCTGAGATATTGATGGTTTTGTTATCAAAATGCTTGTCTGGACAATGTGCATAAATGGAATTGTTTCACACGATTTGCAGAAAAATCTGACCTTCTTGTTGATGAGAGTCAAGTATTTTGGTATCCAAATATCGTTGCTTATCGATGGATGGGAATAATGCTCGAAGGAATGGGCGCTATTATCGTATTGTTAGCAGCCATCTTCGGTGTAGTGACTCGGGAAACTATTGGGCCAGGATTAGCCGGAGCATCAGTCACATACGCTTTGCAAGCAACCATGTCTCTCAACTACACGGTTCGGGCGACTTGCGACCTTGAGACTTACATCATTGCTGTTGAAAGGATAAAGGAATATATTGGCTTGCCGAGTGAAGTAAGTCTCTTGTTGTGTTTCATGTCTCTTGTTCATTTGCAGTTTAGTTGTGGTTACTTTTAATGAACTGTAAGTAGCCTGTTTTTCCTGTTCTATTTGACAGCTATGTTAAATGCTACATGTAGATCATGTGATTGTCTCATTATTGATCACTACGTCGATATTGCATGCTATGCGTGAATAAAGTTTTCACTACATCGGTGGCACCCGCGTTGTTCTGATGAAATGTGACCGCAACCTATCCCAACGATGAAGCACAACATCTCTTCAATATTGATTGGTCTACTTCACCGACCCAATGCCAGTACAGAGAAATGCCGTACTTCTTTGAATAAGAGACGCGTCTCTTAATTTTTTCAGATCCCTGATTGATGCGTCTCTTATTCAGGGGCGTCTCTTATTCAAGGGCGTCTCTTATTTATCAAATGTTCAAGTTTTCATTCTTTCATTAGAAAAAGATGTCTTAGTTTTTTGCTACTATTCTCTTAGGTAACCTTTGCATTCCTCACTTAGGCCTATGTCATGAGCAAATTTCGCCAGTAATTTTTCTTACATATATACGCTTTATCATAATTCAGATATTTCGGAAATGAAAGGATTTTTATGGTTTGTAGTAGCATATCTTGTAGACTCATCTAATACATTCATATACCAGTACATGTTGGCCACTATACATGTAGACTAGATCTGAATTTACCGAAACGTAAATACCGATAATCAAGTAGTATTCACAGCAAAAGTTACCGACCGGTACATGACTCCAAATGCAAAGGAAGCTACCGTATAATGCCTCCTTAAATGGTAGATGAAGTAACCTTAAGTAGGACTGCATGTACCTACGTATGTACAACATGCATGTACTGCATGTACAACAACAAGAAGCCTTATATATTATACAATATTGGTCATGATACCCGGTATTTACTAGTAGACTGACTTATTTTACTAAGATAAGTAGGCCTAATAATCGCTCAGGCGGATGTAGCTACCACATTACAATAGCCTGCATGTAATATGTCTATAGCAGTCTTTTTTTGTACATGCGTCTCTTATTCAAGGGCGTCTCTTATTAAATTTTTTCCTCTCACGGATGCGTCTCTTATTCGAGGGCGTCCCTTATTCAAAGAAATACGGTAACTAAGAATATGACATCAATCTGATGGATATTGCTCATTTTCATATTCCACGATATCATACATACAAAAGACACGAGTTCTTCACTCGTGTGACTGCTCCTATGATACCTCATGCTCTTGTAATGATGTTGTAAAATCATATCGTAAAGATTGAACTTGATTTATTGTAGAACGCGTTTCAGCACACGCAGTACGCCTCAGGGATGCGGAGTCGGAGTCCCGGAGTCCTATCATTTTTGCTGGAGTCGGAGTCCTTTCAAATGATAGGACTCCGGACTCCTGCCTGCAACTAGACCCGAAATATAATACAAACAAATTATTTATCCTCGTGCATAGCTGTCACTGTCTTGATGTCAACTTTCTCCGTCAAACAAAAGTACAGAGACAGCAGTGCAGGCAAAAGCTTGTAATAGTTGAGGGAATGAACCGTAATAGTGAAAAAAGGATTGTCTTTTCACTCAGTGATTTAGTAGAGAAGACAAGCCTTCCTAGCCTCGATCACACCTACGCACCAAAGGTCACATCAGAGACAAAAATGAAATACTAGTCTGTTTTAGAACATTACCTCTTACCATCACGTTAATCGTGTGATGGCTCCTCTAAAGCGCATATTAAAATCGAAAGTGTACTTATTTTTTTTGAGAAGGATGGGGAGAAAACCATGCGAAGCACACATCAACAAGATGGGATGAGCCGAGTCGAATGCATCTAACTTAAAGCGACATCTGATAAACTTTCATCGAAAATGATTGATAACTGATTCAACAATGATCACTAAAGATAGGTTCAGGTAAGCCTGCAATTATCTATGATGTAGGTTACCAGTTTATTTTAAAACAATATATATATATTTTAAAAAAAACAATTTATTTTTTACATTTGCCACCCGGAGTCGAACTCCTATCAAAATGATAGGACTCCGCATCCCTGGTACGCCTGCACACGTGTGCCTCTCTTTTTCAATGATCGCATTTATTTTCAAGTTGATGGCTTAAGTGTGGGATTATCGTCAATTATCACCAGTTTTTGTCTACATTGTATCACTGAAAACGTGTGAATATGGCAAAACACTTTACTTTGACGATATTTTAGCCATTTTGATAATGTGATCATGAAGATAATGCGAAGGAGTTTCTCGCTTACCTAAACTCATTATTTCAGATTTCTCTATGAAGCATTCTTGTGTGCAAATTGAATATTTTCGACATGACTGCTTAGAAAATGGTGTTTTAAAAACAAGGTGGCATATAAAAGACACAAATTCTTTTATATAAACGCATCGCGCTGCCTTTTGCCCAAATAAATTTGAAATCAATGCCATGAAAATCCTCTTCACCAGATAAAAAAAACCATCACTGATGCTGCCTGGAACATGAACAGGTAAAATGAAAACTTAGTGAAGGATATTTTCATGAAGTATGAATGTAATTCTACCCACGTTGAGCATGTCTTCAAAAGCTTTAAAGAACCAAAAGATGAAAATAGTGAAGTGGCTAAAGAGGCGACTTACTGGAAGCTGCTTTGCATCGATGGACCCATTGAAAAACTGAGCGAGAAGCTTATAGAATAAACAAACTGCTGAAGAAGTCGATGGAGTGGGAAGCTCTTTCTGAATATTTCAAGAGTCAAGATGTCACAATCCAAAGATTGCGATTTGATAGAGAAGATAAAGTATTGTTTCATAGCGTTTCTGACAACCAGCTGTGTCCCTTGTCAAGTGATGAAGCTGTTGAAGAAGAACAGCATGGAAATAGCTCACAAATCACAATTCATTCAAAGCCAAAAATTCATGCTGCTACAAAGATGCGATTCCGTTCACCGAGCGACCTTTCCTTACTTATAAATATTCATGTGAGACTTCTCTCTACACATTCATCCACCATCAGAACGATTATTCTCCATCTTTTATAACACTAAACTTACAAGAGAAGATCTTATAATAAAATCCTGCATCAATGGTCACGCATCTTATGAACAAGGGTAAATCCAATTTAATCCACAACATTTGACGAAAATGTGTCTTTGATTTGTAAAATCCATATTTCTGAACCGATTTCAATAGTTTTTTTTTCAATCGAACCGTAAAGATCTCATCTATTATGGCATGGTTTTTAAAAAGTCACAAAGCCAAGACCTTCTTCACAAGTTGCCGTTTTTTGCCGAAAAAAGACCAAAAAAGCATGTCCAAAGTTGCAGTACTCTCACTTCAACACGGATTTTCGATTAGATACATTCAAATACACCCACTAATATTTATATCATCTGAAAGAAGAAGATCAGCTCTTTAAGCAGTCTAATTTTAAATATTATAATCAATATTAATAATCGAATTTTCACTGGGTTTCCATTGTCCAATGAAAAAAATGTCCTCTGACCGAGACGTTTTCTGTCCTCTGACCGAGGTACCTTTTCTCGAAGAATATTGATTCTTCCATTAAACGTTTTGCACCAAACGAATCCTCTAGTGTGCTAGTTTATAAATCCGTAAAGAAAATTCAGTTTGATGCCGTTACAAGTGTGCAATATTGATTTAAAAATATTTTTATCCGTTTTTTCGACCAGAGAATTTGAATATTCCCAAAAATTTCATATGGATGCTGAAACCAGAAATTTTATCAGGAATCGATGAAATTTCACAGCATAGGAGAGATCCATGCTCTTAACATCTATGCAAAAGAAATTTTTCATTTATATCAATTAACCCTCTCAGAATCTCCAAAAACCACGAAAATGTCCTCTGACCGAGACCCTAAAAAATCTCGGTCAGAGGACAACGTTGAAATTGAAGATCTCGGTCAGAGTACAAGGGTCTCGGTCTAAAGACATGATAATGTATGCAATTACATTTAGATCACTTCGTTTTACGCGTTCAAGTATTCGTCCAAAGTTCCCGCAGTCTCATGAACCCAAATGCACAAACCGAAGAGTTTCCTGTTCGACATCAATTTGTCCTCTGACCGAGACCTTAAAAATCTCGGTCAGAAGACAAGGTGGGTCACGGTCAACGGACATTATATGCAATACATTACATTTTGGTCACTTCGCTTTGCGCATGCAAGCATTCATCCTAAGTTCCCAGTTTCATCAGCAACCCAAATGGAGAAGCCGAAGAGTTTCCTATTAGACATCTATCTGACCGAGATCAATTTGTCCTCTGACCGAGATGTAGAAAAAATGGTTTTTTAAAAGTGCTAGATTTCTATGGAAAGTTTTTATTTGGTGTGGTCGCCGCTACGATTTTCGTGTTCAGCGTAAAAAAATGAGTATATATGCAAATTTTCACGGAAATCTGAGACCCAAAGTTGAAAAGACAGAAATGTTGTGGAATAAATTGGATTTACCCACAATATTTTTTATGGATATATTGCATTTAACATATATTTATGTTAATATTGATTTCTTTATTTTTCATTTATATTCATGAAATTTTTTATTTCGTTTGAATGCATTAATTGTCAAAGAAATTCGTTTGATTGCAATTATCAGCTGTAACTGAAGATGGTACATCATGCGCATTGAAACGTGCTTGACAACAAATCAAGTTCAATCCACAACCCTACACCGAATTATTTGTTGAGAGCGGACACTAGAGTGTCGCATACGATGCTCGTGCGCTTCACCGCATGTGCTACTGGTTTATATTTTCAAAGCCAACCTGATAGTTTCGATAAATTTAACAAAAATCAACGGATATGAATTGCTGGCGCATGCATGGCGGAAGTCATGCATGACATAATGTGTCATTCTGTTACCTAAGCCATAATCCGACTTGTTAGCGGAAAATAATTAAATGTCGTTAGTTCCACAGAGTGCGAAACTAGCTAATCTAGCGAAATATCAACACCGCTGTAAACCGTTGGTTTGTTTTTTTGTACATATTCGTAATGCAGATACGTACCGTATATAAGGCTAAAAACTTTAATAGTGCCCCTCGTAGATTGGACAAAGTGATCTATCTGATTAAAATGCATGTTGATCGATAACGTGACTGTTTATATTGACTTATTTGTAATGCAAACATTTCATCCGTATAATTTATTTGATCATGAGTTTACCAAATCTATTAAGAACTGTCTCTAATGATGCATGTGGTTGATGTCGTTGAGTGAGACGGCTCCCAAAGTTTCAAGTAGCAAAAATCTGAATATGTTCATGCTTATACTTCGTGTATGTATACGTAAATGTTCTACGTATCATATGATCTGAACTTCCGCACAAGCAATTATACCAAATTCTTGATCATCTAGCCATCTGTATGTCACCGATACTATTCAATTTATTGTCATAAAATTTGGCATAGAGGTCGCTCGTCTTACTTGCTTACTCAGATTGCTCCTAGTTTATTGTCTCTTCTTCCCCAGGTTTGGGGGCTCGTCTGGTCATTAGTGCACCGTTGATGATATCTTACATCAAATTTACAGGCACCTATTTCATAACGTGCTGCTCTACCTATAAGAGTCCTATGAGACTGCTTTTTTTCCTATTTTCGTCATGACTTGGTGCAGCACGTACTTTGTGTCTCGCATTTTGTGAAGTTTTCCTAACAAGCTTCAATTGTGTTCATGGGTGGAATAACTTGTATTTTCAGTCTAAGCAAGAGACCAGTGTTGTATTGGACCCGAAATGGCCTTCTCAGGGTCGTATTGAATTCTGCGATTATTCAGTGAGATATCGGCCAGGATTGGATCTTGTGTTGAGAAATGTCACTGCTGACATTCATCCAGGACAGCGGGTAAGTTATTTAGTTTCCTGAGGTGATTAAGACTTATAATGGGACCCTCAGTAGTTAAGGATTAATTTCATTCTTCTCTACAAAGATGAAAACCGACCACGGCCTTGATTTCAGGCCAGTTTCTATCGATCTTTGCACAGAGTTCTTATTTATGAAGAAATTGTTTTCACCATACATAGAAGTGGACACAACATACGGTTGACTTGTTGAGTGTTCTTTAATGAGTGTATGTATTTTCTGAGCATCCTATAGGCTGTAGACGTTTATATGTAGATGACTCGAGCATACTGTATAGTGATGTCCAATCAGTCATTCATATTTACATATATTATGCAAGCCAATGTCGGTCAGGGGGGCAGTCATAATTTGAAATAAGATCATTTTGAAAATCATCAAGTGCATAATAATGTTCATCCTATTGAGAAATTAGCCCGATTAAACCTCTTCTACTTTCTGTTGTAGGTTGGCATTGTCGGTAGAACGGGAGCAGGAAAGTCTTCATTGACCCTTGCACTGTTTAGAATCCTGGAGCCTGCAGGAGGCTGCATCAAGATAGACGATGTGGATATAACAAGACTCGACCTGAATAAGCTGAGGAGTCGCTTGACAATCATTCCTCAGGTAGGTGTTGTGCAGGAGACATACAGTAATCTTGTAAATGAAAAATGTCACAAGTCGTTTGAAGTCATTTATGGGGCAAAGTTACAAAAAAAGAAAGGAAAGTCACGTCGAGATCTTTCGACCTGGTCTCATCGTGGTGTACCCAGGTAATGAAGCAGATGGCAAACAGACAAGTCAATGTCATAAGGAGTGATGTCCACCATGGCAGCAAAGGCTGCGTCACAAATTCATTTTGCTGGCAAAGAACCGGATTGTATATGCTTTGATGTACAATGCCCTCAGTATCGAAAAAATGCTTTTCGATCTAGCACGTGACACAATCGAAAAATTGGATCGCAGATCCGACTCTTCACGTGGTGCTGCAGAACTTGTACAATATGTCTAGTCACCGCTGTTAGAGGCTGCCTGATCGACCAACCGTGACCCAAACAGGGACATGCTCTCTGACACGAGTTTCCAAACGTCTGCGAGTTCTACCAACGTAGCTGTCTCCACAGCCACAAACGTACTTGTAGATCATGTTAGAACTCGTAGATACCGGCAAGGCATCCTTGACAGGGGCAATGGGTACACGCTTGGTAGCAAAAAACGATCATGGGCCTCGCAGCAGGAAACACAGAACACACTTCAAAATATTTATGATTCTCTATTACAAAGACATAGAATGTCAAAATTGAAGCAGCGATTTGAATTTCTCTCCAAATGGCCGACATATCCGAGAGCAGCATCTTGCGATTGATCGATTGATTTATGAAAAGTAATTGATTGCAATTATCGGTTACTCCAAGGGCAATAACATGCACGTTACCATTGAAATCCGACATCAAATTATTATCTTTTTCGCGACCGAAGTGAAATTCATGACATTGTCGGAGGTCACCACGACAACTTTGTGTTGATTATTTTCAGTTTTTCATTTTCAACGGCAGATAAATTGGTATCAATGAAACTCACTGACATTTCACAAAATGGTAGAAGAATTTCAATGAATTACGTAAAAAATTGGCGTGATTCAGACAGCAACTTGCAATCAAGCGGTGCTGGACCGAAAAGCGCTTTAGCGAATAATATTGTTTTGATCTATCGAGCGAATTGGGTATCCTCAAATCGAACTATGACAACATCACCAAACCATCTCTTATACCAATTCAGCAAGTGTGTCACGGGGTTGGATGCGGTTCAATATTATATAAAAATGAACCATGATTCATGCAATATCTAAAGAGAATGACAACGACATCTGTCAATATAAGAAGTCAACACCCTTGATTCCCCGACCGCACTCGCATGACCCAGGAATCGAACCACAGTTCACAGTGAAGACGAGCTCGCATCTTCTTCACTCGGCCACGCTGACGGTAAGTAGGAATACGAGTGAAGACAGCAGTCATCTATGTGATATCGACAGCTTATTGTCCTATTAATACAGACAAAATGCTCAGCGGAGTTCCTGCTATTGATAATAATAGGACAACCGGCTGTTTATATCACTCAGAGGTGACTTCTGCCTTCACACGCATTTCTTTGTACCGTCGGCGTGGCCTGGTGAAGAAGGTGCGAGCTCGTCTTCACTGTGACCTGTGGTTCGATTCCTGGGTCATGCGAGTGAGGTCGGGGAGTCAAGGGTGTTGGTGTCTTTTATTCACTTAATAGTTGTAGAGGAGCAGTTGTCTCTAGAGGATTTAAATTTTGTTCTCTTTGATCCTGTCTGACAAGAATTATCATAAAGCAAAAAAGCAGCAGGTCATTGCAAAAGATGCATTGTGAAATACATATTTGATATGATCAGTGGATAGATCTAGGCAGACACGCAGATTCGTAGTAGCGACATGATGCTGATCATTCTGTGAGAGTCTCATTAGCGGCCTCGATCCCTGCAGAAGTTTGTTCTAGAGGCCGAGGTATACGGTTCAAAAGATTTCTTTAGTTAAGTAGGCCTCATTTTAATATGTCTCTACACCTCCTTATAATTTCTTTTGAAAAACGTCTGATTTCAAACTAGAGCTAGTCATTAAGCTATACGGCAATTTTTATATGAATAGTCGAAAGTGCCACTTGAATTGAGGCCTACAAATAGGTATCTTGTGATGCTCTACCACAGTATTATGAAGAGCAGTATGTTTGAATCTATTGAGTAAACAAGTTGAAATGTTTAAATTTAGCTCATAAAAAACGTTTCAGCATCTAAGACATTTCCTAGGTGACTGATAGCGAAGCATAAAGCCGCGTTTACACGAGGTAACTTCGTGAGCAGCAATGTTTAAAGTCATTGGTGAGCGGTAACTAGTCACCCACCGACACACGCTGTTAATTTCGCGCATATCATGAGAGAAAGAGAGAATTCGAAGGCAGAAATAAGTTACCCGGTTCACTAAGTCAAGTTACCTCAATGGTAAGAGGTAACTGAACCACAGATAGCTAACATTAAAAGAAAGAATTTGAGATTTCTCATTGCATCGATATGGACAAATGGAGCTCAGCCCAAACTTACGAATTCGCAGAGGAATATTAAAAAGACCACGCCGATTGATCTTCAACAATTCTTTCAGCAGATTTGTAAACGCTCCCTGTCCTTCCCTCTGTAGTATCCATTTCCTTGTCCAACACCGTCGTCACTTTCTCTGCTTTTTTGCATTTTCTGCAACCACTCTTGCAGACGCCAATGCAACTTCATTCGATGACATTGTGAGGAATAATTAATCAAATGTTGAAGTTCTTTATGATCTCCTACTTGAATATCTACGGTAACTAAGTTAACGAGGAGTAACTTAGTTTACTCATGAAAGCTTCGGAGCTGTGTGCCTGCGCGGTACCCCCGAGCCACTTGATGTTCAGTTACCGCTCACCAAGTTACCTCTTGTAAACTCTACTACCGTGTACACTCCACTAGATGTTCAAAACGAATGGTTATTAGAATAAGTCTCATTTAATTCGTCAAATCTTGTTATTTTCACTTTCAGGATCCAGTTCTCTTCTCTGGTTCACTTCGCATCAACTTGGATCCGTTTAGCACTCATTCAGATGGAGAATTGTGGAATGTATTGGATCAGGCACATCTCAAAGACTTCGTTGCAAACTTGCCGGATGGGTTGGATTACGCCTGTGCTGAAGGAGGAGAGAATCTTTCAATCGGTCAGCGACAGCTCGTCTGTCTTGCTCGAGCCCTGTTGAGGAGAAGCAAAGTGCTGGTTTTGGACGAGGCAACAGCCGCTGTCGATTTAGAGACCGACGATCTCATCCAAAGCACGATTCGGAGAGAATTCAGACACAGCACCATTCTAACCATCGCACATCGCCTCAACACCATCATGGACTATGACAGGTAAGAATTTGCTACATCAGCGGATGCACGAGAATGTTCATCTCACAATGTCGATTTCTAATCGAAAAACTTCAAAAAAACGCCTGTCCGAAGAAAGTACTCTCACTACAACGTGAATTTTCGATGATCAAGCATGCTTATCTGAAAGTGAACAAAAAGACTTTCAGTAAAACTGAATTTCAACATCGTATTATAAGTTTGTCATTGAATTTTCATTGGTTTTCCATTGTCCAATGAAAAAATGTCCTCTGAGCGAGATAGTTTTCTCGAAGGAAAAATGCTTTCAGTCCTTAAGTTTTACAGGAAACCCTAGTGTGTCATATACCAGAAGAGATAATTCACTTTGTTATCCTAGTTAGTGAGCAATTTTGGTTTGAGATTATTTCATCCGTTTTTTTCGGTCAGAGAAATTGAAATCTCCAGAAAAAATGCATTTTGATGCTGCAGCCAGAGATCAAAGATCTTGTCGGAGGTCTATGAAATTTCGGTGAATAGTAGGGATCCATAACAAAGTTTCCACACAATACAAGCATCCATGAAAAAAAGAAATTTCATTCTTAATCTGCGTGTATGAAGGAACCTGCTAGAACAAATTGATGTAATATTTCTTTTTTATTGAAGTCATATTTTTGTTCCACACCACAGATGAAAGCAGTATTAAAGAAATCTAAAAATCAGATGCTAAAAGTCGCGGATGCGCAACTGTCAGATTAACAGCAGCTGACCGACCTAAGTCCCAAACAGGTATCAGAATGTCCTAATCAAGTGTTCGAATCATCCATATTTCAAGGTCCAGCTTTGGGTTCAAAAAGGTTGTCGACAGAAATTGGCGAGGACATTTCGCATATTGTCACATTTGGTCCTCTTCGACAGGTCAAGGCATGATGATCCAATAATAAAACAGACGGACATCTAACATACGTGCTGCTATGCGTTGACATGCAAAGGCTGAGCCGCCGCCCTTTGACTAGAATACACATCTCATTTGGTTTATAAGTATAGCCAAGGACGGGAGGAGGAAGTACACGAAGTCAACATGAGATGGTTTGACGTTAGGAACGCATCCTTTGCTTGGTTAGACTTTAACAAAGTCGCCATAACATTTTGGAGATCTTCTTTCTCGATATTCAGTGCAAATACTGCCGTATAATTTGTCAAGTTAAATTTGATTATTTGAAGGAAGATAGTCCTATAAATATTGATTGCATCAGGTAGGAATTCCGCGTGTGAAACTTCAGAATTCACTTATGAACTGATGAATATTCAAAGAGAGAAAACTTCCCTATCTTTGCATGCTCAACTTTTGGAGACAACACCTCAATGAAGATATCGGACATTAGAAGATGGAGTTACCACAGATATTTTGCATCATTGACACCTTCAGTTTCCAAAATTCAATCAAGTTTATAGTCTTTACATCTTTCCTTGTCTTAGTGCTGGAGGCCTTCGTGTGATTATGGCTGCACTCTATGCAACTGCCCTCTTACCTTACTTTATCAGTAGTGCTAGATTTTTATTGAGCGTTTTTATTTTGGTGTATCCTAGATGTTGGCAGTAATAAATGAATGTATACAAATTTTCACGAAATTTGAAGAGCCAAAGTTGAAGAAACAAATGTTGTGAATTCTTTAACTTGATTTGCCCGCAGTATCAAGGTTTAAGAAGATTTTATCAAATTCATTTGTCATTTCAGAGTAATGGTGTTGGATCGTGGAACAATCAAAGAAATGGCTTCACCTACCGAATTGCTGAAGAACACAAACTCGGCATTTTACAGCATGTGTCACGACGCGGGACTTGTTTAACAGCTAATTTGATTGTGTATCACGAATTTGCCGAATGAAGTTCCATAGCTGGAAATTTTCATGTGCATTTTTTCAAGGAAAATATTTTATTTTGGCATCTGTAACACTTATTGTGACATGTGATTTCATTGTAAAATAGATCATTGTACAGAAAGACCCTCATTACACTTTATATTGAATTGCATGTGTTTTTATAGGCAATTCACGGTGTAATTGTGTATATTGAACATTTTCGTGCATAAAAATCACAATCGGTTCGTTGTAAAATAAGTAGTTGACCTCGCACGTGAGTCAAAATATCGCTAATGGGTCAGAATAGTCATGTAGTGCACTATATTAATTTTTTTAAGTTTTAGGATTCTCTTTTTTACAGTCCGTTGATATTGATAAATACATGTAGCCCCTCTTTGATGCACTTATTCAAGCGCTTGCGATAGTGAAAAATGTTAGGAACTTTCTTCGATTGTTGCACAAAGTTCGTCTTTCGAATCTTGCAGATTCTGGCAAATTAATCATTTTTTCAATGTTCTACTGATTGCTTTAATCAGGTTCAAGTAAGACTTTCTTTTCCAACTCATGCACTTTTCATCGTGTACATTTATTATGCATCCTTGAATAAATATTATCAAGCAAATTAAAGGATAGAAGCTATTATTCAGTACAAATAATAACTAAGTACAATAATTCATTGTACTATATTTTCTTAGGTAGGCTTTCATACGACTGACAGCGCTTGTAGTTTTAATAATCTCCCTTACCTTCGAACATGAACACAAAGTGACAAATGTGGTGATTATTGAAGTCCTGCCCTAGGTGAAATCTTGCTTCATACTGTCTGTACCGCATTGCTCAATTCACTTGTTGTATTGCAAAATGCGAGTAATCGACCTGTTGATACAGAATCCTTTAGAGGCCTCCACTAGAACATTTCAAAACTAAGAAATTAAAGTTTAAAGCTGAAATAACGCATAACATATAAAGAAAGCATCTCAGAACTCAATCGTAGTACGTGCGTGTTGCTATTATTATAAAGTCATGTTGCCTATGATTTATCGTCACAAGCGATTTTGTGGTCATTCCGGGATATGAATATTTCAAAAAGGCATACTTTCCGCGGAATAAAAGGTATCTTTAGATATTGCCTTTTTACTATTCTTATACAGGCCTACATGTAGGCCTATTGGCCACAGGGCTTATTTGTCAATTAAGTCATGTTGTACACATATTATTTGCAATGATTTCTATTCACTTTTTGTTCAGTTATCTATTTTTACATTTTAATATCATCATTTGAACTTAAATTGCGAACAAATGAATACTAGAAATATGATAACCCTTGTGAAAATGTTACTATATTGAAGGATGAAGTTGATACCTAGCTGCGACGAAATCATAATCGTTTGAAGAAAGAAAGGGAGCTGTTTCGCCATATTTGCAAGCATTTAACCTTTGAGCATCAAAAACTGTCACCCGATCGAACTTGAGCACTAGCTATACTGTATCATGCTTGACACGATGAGGCCTGCCGGTACTTTTAGATGTGATTCTGTCGGAAGCAAGAAGAAATTTGTTGTTACGAGATTTTATAAAAATTATGGACCACATGAGAATGTCGCTTCATCGATCACGCAATGACCAAATTTTTGAATAAGATTGAGTTCCAAAGTTCTTTTTGGAAATACTCGTACATATTGCTGCTACTGATACATGTACTCAAAAAGTAGTGTGAAGTTTTCAATTACACTATCAGAGAACAAAGAGAGAAATTCACGCCACTTAGCGTTGTCTATAACCACCAACCTTGAGTTATCTAAGACCAAAATAATCGGTAATTCATACATTGTCGGTTATTTTCGAACCTTATTTTATAGGCCTGTAAGTAATAATACAATGTATGTAAATAACAAATTAAGATTGCTCCAAGCTTGGATATTTTTTAGGTTTGAGCCACGGGCCTACTGTATTTGCGGGGGAACCGCACGCGTACTACGCAAATTTAATTTACGATCAAATACGCAATCACAATTGAGGATTGATGGGAATAATTCTAGCATGAATGATCACTTCATTTCATGATGTTTGCGGCTGACATCTGCGACATGTTCGACAACATAGAAATCTAACACCGCGTTTAGCATCAAAGTATTAGCAAGTAGGTCTACACGGCATTATTGGAAGGATCAGAATCGATCAAAGGGACATACCGGCAATTTAGGTGGACCGTTTTCTATGATCAGCTCTATACTAGTAGAATGGATGAGGGTAAAATTGTGCGAATTTTGCAAACAAAAAAGAAAAGATTTTGACTCTTTCACGTCCCGAACCGGTCATTATATTTTGTGAAGTTTTAGAAAGCATTTGGCTTCTCTGAAATCTCAGATCTACTGTGGATCTCTGTAAAGATCAAGACAGATTGCATGAATTCCTTCGTCACAATCTGAAAAAATCCAAAAATTATAACCTAGATTCCCTAGATCGAAAGGTCGGTGTCTATCCCGTGATATGTAGGCTAAATGATAATTCTAGTCAGCACTTCTAGAAACCCTTTTTCATAAAGTCATTCATATCTCCCCATGTATCAAACCTCCTTTCTGTAGAGTTGGTCTACATTGCTTAAACTGACACTTCTTGCCCTGTGAGTTGTTCTCTAGGTGTCTATTTCATTCACGCCATTAGTGATGTGACGATAATGCCTCCTTCCGGAGTCGCCCAGCCAATTCCGGCAGCCAGAACGAGTTTCTGCAGGGAGCGAGGCCGAA
Source organism: Prostheceraeus crozeri (assembly GCA_907163375.1). Lineage (NCBI taxonomy): Eukaryota > Metazoa > Platyhelminthes > Polycladida > Euryleptidae > Prostheceraeus > Prostheceraeus crozeri. Next base: position 55,561 of record CAJQUW010000966.1, read on the forward strand.
AATGAGACTTTCACAGTGTTGCACGCCCTATGCCTACTACGAATTCGCGCGTCTGCCAAGTTCTAATTAGTTCCTCCTTCTGTCAGACAAGAAAAATACATGTTAATCCAATGGGACGCAGATTGTAGCAGTCTTTTGCAAAAATGAATTGCATGATGTTCTGTTTTCTCTGAACAGCTGAAAAGTTGTGCTAGAGCCATAATTTTTTTTGACACGTCTTCTGATCATCTCTTATCATGTTCATGAATATCTATCTAACTAACACATTCAAATTTTTTCAAGCCTCCTGCTGTCGACAAGCATCAGCATGTTGGACCACTTCATCGACATTGAACCACATTCTCGCATACATCGCCGATTAGAAGTGAGATAATATCACATACACATGATAGGAAGCTACCTGAAGACATTCCATATCAAAAACTATGACTCGACTGGGCTTAGTACTTTTCACTTATTCAGAAGAGAAAATTACATTTTTGCCAAAAACTGCAATGCGCGTGCCATTGGATCAACGTCGGTTTTTCTTCGATCCTGTCTGACAAGTAGAGGAACCAGCTAGATCTCGACAGACGCGCAGACTCGTGGTAGTCATAGGGTGCACATCATTCTGTGAGAGTCTCATTTTCGGTCTCGTTCCCTGCAGAAACTCGTTCTTACTGCAGGACTAATACGACAAAAACAGACTTCCTATGAAGTTGATCAATTTCGTTATGATCATTATTCACAATAACAGATCCTATGTTATCGTGTGTGTAAACCTATGTTATCCCAAGTAAACTTTTAGAAGTCCATCTTTCAAACGATGACATCCTCTTTATTTCGACTTCTACACGTTAAAAATAGCAGGTCAAATAACAAAAATTAAAAATTTCATTCATTGTTACTCGGAAAATCTCACATCTCTCAATATGATGCTGTAACATCATCAACGATGCCACCAAAGTAAACAGTCACTGCCTTCATTTTGTTGTTTAAGAAGTTCTGTTCAATCTCTACCAACTCGCCAGGTGCTGTCATGCTCACTAACTGAGCCACATTTGCATTCCGAGGAGCGAAAAGTGCCAAATTACAAGTGATTCGACGAGCAGCTTCTATCAGTTCGAAACACGAAAGACCTCCCAGATCGCTGAGATCGAAGACAGATTGTTCCAAGTAAGAAGGGCCTCCCCAAGGAGGACTGAGGAATACAGCTGTTGAGTAAGGATCAAGTCGAAGACATGGCGCTAGCTTCAAGAAGTCTGCACAGACAAACTGAATGTTATCCTCGACTCCGTATACTCGAGCATTATGAGCTGCTAATTCCAATTTAGCCGGATCAATGTCCACCGCAATTACTGAAAAGCAAAAATGATTATTGATCATCTGAAAAAACTTAAATTTCGCAAGATTGAGACTGATATACGAAATGTGTTCACGAAGTTGTCGTTGGTGTTTTAAGAAGTGCCAAATAATTGCCGTATTCTGTATCTACAAGCCCGCTTAGGGGTTCAAATCATTGTAGTCATGTAAATCTGCAAGCGCTCCGTGTAGGGTTCAAAGGAGGCAAAGAGTTCAAATCCAGCATCAAAAATGACTCATTGAGGGGGAAGGACCTGAACTCAAACTTGTATGCATGCATGAATTTTGAGGTCCGGCTGGGCCGATTTATCGAGAAATATTCAGCCGTAGCTCCGGTCAGTAGTGAACATAGTTGTGATATTCGAGATATGCCCAACAATCATCCATCTGATCAGTTTTTAAATAACTAGTATTTGAATTTGTATCTTGGTATATTTGAGCTAGATTTTCGCCATAATCTAAGAGTGGTCTGTAACAATGTTGACCATGAAACCAGACGATAGGCATATTTAACTTTTGAGATAAAATCGATTCGAATCATTCCAAATTATCAAAATGCTGGTCGATAGATCAGCAAACCGCACCCAGTCAATATCATGAATTCACAAATTATGGTGCGATATTTATGTATTTTGAATTCGCGATATATTTCAACTTATATTCTGTCACACAAAAAATGAGTGAATTCCACAATTTTTACTTTTAGGGCTTTGTTATTCGCATTGTTCCTTGACGGCTGATTTTTTTATTCGGATAATTTGTACAATTGGCATGCACGAACATGAAACTATTTTCAGATCGGAATTAGTCTCAGTATATTGCTAAGTACATGGGCAACTATGAAATCACTGTCTTCGTGTCCTTGTACAAGTATATGTACGTCCATTTAGGGGTTACCGGTAATCACATGGGACGGGCTATCCTAGCCTATGTGGATAAACTGTTTTATCAATATATAGATAGTTCAAAGAAAATGTATGAGAAAATTACATGTCTTGTGTTTAAGGAAGTCGAGTTTTGATAATATCAGACCAAAAGTCAACCATGTCAACCAGCTTGATCACGAGCAAAATTTATAATGGCACAAAGGTGATCTGGAAGATCCTCAAAAGAATCCTACATCCTCCTAAAGAACAAAAGGAATGCTCAACAGCCTGTGAAACGTGCTCCTCTGCAAAACAGAAAGGTAGATGTTTTAGTAAATGGGCCATATACAGAATTTCATGTTCTATTTGTGACAAAATTTACATTGAGGAGACAACACGCACTGTACAATCTCGACTTCACGAGCACTTCAAGAGAGAATCATCTAGTGTTTAACCATTTCAAAGAATCTCATCCGCAGCAGATCGTCCAGCACAATATCAAATGTGTATTGCATCATAATGTGAGAAGTTGGCATGAACGGACCTACCTTGAAGCCATTTGTATAAGCGAGGTGAACTCAACGGCCTTCATGAATGGCTGCATCGGTAGGAAATTATCTGTCTGCTGTGTGCGCGCTACTACTTTGCTTCACTTCTCGTTTAGCTTTTGAACTTTTAGCATTACTACTTGTATCGTAAATATAGTAGCACCTCAAGACCCCTAAACATGTTTAGGGGACCTTGATTATTCACGTGACTATCCCGCACTGACGTGTAACTCCATTCTGCGCACGCTTCCAGTTTTTATCACCTTTGTGCCATTATAAATTGTGCTCGTGATCAAGCTGGTTGACAGCGAAACGTCGGGCGTTATATTTGCATTTCAATACATTAAAGTATCCGCAGAAGTATATTTTCCCTTGAATTACCCACTACCGGATACGAGGAGCATACCCTACCAACCATCACAAAAGTCAACCAGGTTTTCAGACTATTAGAAATCTTTACTTAGTTGCCGAATCAAATAAAATCTTACGTTGCAATTCTCAATTATATTGGAACCAACTTCATGAACTGTCGGTCCACAGAATCGCTTGTTATTGTTGTTACTGCTTGTTGAATTTGTTACAAAATCAAAACTACATCCCTCAAATCTGTAAAATATCATCAGGATCTCCTAAACATCAAGACAGTATGAGAATGAATAGTAGTGATTGAGACCAATGATTTCTTCCTACAGATGAATCCACAGACCTGATCTCAACAAGAAACATGAGATACGGTCGTGGTTGATTTTGTCAAAACAGATCCACTCGATGAATTGAAAACAACACATCACAGTCCGCCAGGACCGACAATTAGAAAAGCATAGTGAATAAAAGTAAGTGCAATAAAGTGAATTCGCTGTCATTAAGCGTCGCAGAAATCGTCCTATCAGTAGAGAGCATAGAAATTGATAACAATCAAATTTCAGACAAACTAAACAATATAACAGACACAAACCATACATTTTCAATTAGACACCACACTTGTCAACGGCTGATATCATTGAATTAAGCCTCAACCACACTGAACGCATAACAAACACGAGCGTCCCGAGCGTCTCGAGCAAACGTATGTCCGCAAGCTATCAATCGCTCTCGTTTGCTTTGCTCGCAGTGTGGCACTGCTGTAATGGTAACTTTATATTTGTTGCAAAACGATTTGCTCGGAAACGCTTGGAAAAGCTCGCAGTGTGGCTGAGGCCTTAGAATCAGTCACATGTCCAATTCTAAGCTTCTCATTGGTTTTTCATGCCCCAATTTATTTCACCCGGATGTGTCGCGACCTTGAGTCAACTTCCATTCTAGTAAACTTCATATAAACAATTTATTTCTATGGCAGTGAGGTACAGTAAACGACCACAACATCAATGACTAAGAAATGGTGACTCATCCGTATTTGTAGAGATATTGGTTCTCATACATATGAGATTTGAGTTTCAAAATCTTGAAGTGAGGAAGTGTTAAAAATAGATTGATTGGAGAAGCATTCTGGAAGTTTCACTTCATCATAACATCACTGATAATCACTTGTGATCAGAAAAACTTCACCTTTCTACTATTATTATGATAATAATTCATTGAGCAGTGAAAAAGACCAATGACAATTAAAAAAAGAAAAAAACAAAGAAATGTCATCATCGGCTAGCAAAAGCTTTGCGGCTCTGGTAGATCGCATGAAGTTCAAATGCTGTCCACGACCCTGTTTTCTTCGAATGGCTCGAAGATTAGTCTCTTGTTTATTTTGCTACTGGCAGCTTGAATCGCATGAACCACACGGCCACAACATAAGTTCAAAACGAGACCGATAAAGGAACCCCCTGATTTCTTTGGATTCAAACTGCCCAGTGCAAGTCCATTCAGGAGTACCTGCCGCACATGGTGGTTCTGTCTGCAACTATTCGCCAAGGCGTGTAAAACACTCAAACACTATGTGATACTTTCAACAATTTGAAGAATGATTGAGTGAATTTGGCGACAGAATGAATGAGGAGGAGGATAAGTCTAGTAAAATTATCACAATGAAGCTCAAAAATCACAATAATATCATCAATGTAATTACATCACTGAATGAACATAATAATAATCCAACTGAACACAATGAGACTTCCGCATTTGACTTTCATCTTTCTCTATGTCTATTGTATACATTAGCTCACACTTTCTCCATCAAATGAACATGAAAATTATATCAGAGCGGTTTATTAATACTTTCTTTGTTTCGCAGATCAAAGTGATAAGCCAACGATGATTCCATGTTAGTCTTAATACCCATGAGTCTCGAGAATTCCCGTACGAGTGGATTTGAACATCATCGAAGTCCTCTACGTCTTCCATCAGACAAACACTTTTCCATTGAGAGTTAACAATTTCCATAAAACACGAACAACTAACGAAAGCAAACTGAAATGACTTTATAACATTAACATCTCACTGAAAACACAACTTTCAAGTTCACAATAAATTCTAATTTCTAATTGATCATTTATAAATGTACACTGAACATTGAAGGAAAGAAGGCATTGCAATTCGTCAAATTACAAGACACTTAACAAAATCTCATGAGATGATAGGAAAGACTAGCTTTTAAAATATCAAGCACTGAAGCAGTGAGTTTCTTGACAGACGGACTTGGGATACTTTCAATACTTGAGCATAACTTTAAGTGCATGAAAGTTGACAACTATTCTAACACTTCGTCCTTCATGAGAAGAGCTCACTGAACAGGCTGAAAATAGACGATGCTGTTTTCCCATCGAGGCTGAGCTTGGGCGGTCCTGATGTGTATAGAAGCTTCCGATGTGTAGAGATATTCACATCCCTTTCACTGGATTCTCGAGGGTTCGCCTATGTACCAGGCTGAAGGTAGAAGTTCTTCCTTTCCCCCGTTCCACCCAAAGCACGAAGTGCTAGAAGGTTTGAAGAAAGGCGGCTGATGTATACTGTTCGTGTTAGCAACCTATGATGAGAACAGTGGCACTTCCCAAGCAGTGACCGAAGAAAACACATGTAAACTCAGTGGAAGCAGATTGAAGTTTTCAGAACAACATTTTGACCACTTTTAGCCACATTTAACCACATTATCGGTTTCATCGCCGATCAGAGGCATGATAGGAAATAACTCGAAAATATTCCATACCAAATGTATGGCTCTCAGAGAATTGAGAGAAAACGTCGAAAATCTTATTGTTACCGAAACTTCAATATCCTATCCATTGGATTTGCATGTCCTGTTCTTCGATCGTGTTTGACAAGAAGAGGCACCGGGTAGAACTCGACAGTAGTCAGAGTGTACATCGCTTTGTGAAAGTTCCATATTCGGCATCGCTCCCTTGCAGAAACTCTTCCCAGAATATAGGATGCTTGTTGCCTATCTTCAGTATCATAACATTTTAAACACACTACGGATAATTCATAAAAGACGCTCCTATGTCCCCAACCTGTCTGTCGCCGGTACTTCGTGACTATTGAAGCTCACGCCAGATTCTCCTTTACAATATGATAATATTCAAGCTGGAAGTTTGCTTAACTTAGAGTGACATTAGACAATGAATTTATGTCTCTTTGAATAATGTGCGTGATACTTGCTATCGTTCATTGCAGACTCATTGTCTTTTAATGAGTTATAATCAATGCTAGCAGACGTCTATTGACGTGATCTTTCACTGCATTCAATTCACATTCTTCAGCACTGCTGGTTATCTCTATAGGACATTATTGCTTCATCAACAAGCCAAATAAATCTGATGTTAAGACATATGTCACTTTAAACCTCATCAGTCAGAAACAGTAAACCATGAGCTAATTATCTACACAATTATCTCATTATTCAAACCGACTGAAGTTTTTAATGCGCGTTGAACGGATGTAATTGCTCGAAAGAATGGTTGGAAACTTCGATTAACATATTTTTATGTCTGCATTAGTTGAATGTCGAGGTCATTTGTAAATGACGTGGTGACATGCAATGAAGGGAGTAACCATCAGGAGACTGCATCACAAGATGTCCATCGCTACATTCCAGCGATGTGTAAGAACGTCCAACATCATTGAATCCTCCAGATTACGGCAGTGTCTGCATAGTCCGGGAGGTAGCAGGGAACAACTTGAAATTTCACATAACAATGTACATTTCTTGACTACTACAAAACTGGATCAGATTGTTTTCCTTTCTTGAATAGCCGTGTACTTTCAATGCAGACATTGTAACCACGGGTGTGGAAGCGGAAGCGATCATTTTCATTGGAAGCGGAACCGGAAGCGAATGCCCGACGATCGCTTCCGCTTCCGAAAATATCATGATATTAATGCCTGACGCAATTCGCGTGTCAGGGCGAGGCACTTCTGACATTTGACCTTAAGTCTTGATATGAGCTAAATAATAGTTGTCATATTTAGTGCTTACCCTATTACACCTAATTACAAATTGGCACCTGTATTATTAAATGTAGTTACTTCTAACTTTATCATTATGATGAAAATGAAGGTGTATTATACTTGCATTCGAAATCAGAAAACCTCAGTATCATCTTATCTATGACAACTTTACACAATGCGGATTGCTGTGTCTTGAGGCAATTTCATTGTAGCATTCTCAAACATGTGAATCATTCATGTGAACATGAATTTCACCTGACGAAGGTTTCGGCCGAAAATTTGTGACTGTAATATTGTAGTATACATGCAAGTATATTGTTCCCAAGTTCTAAGCATATTTTCGGATTTTCTTTCCTTTTCAAACAATACTTTGACTCGATGACTTATATTTGGATCAGAAACTTGCAATTACCAAGTTAGTGAAATTCGACGGACATTCATTAAATATCACTTTAAACACACTACTGGCAAATCGCCTAAGTTAGTGCGCCTGAAATAATTAATAAATGCAGCTTCTTGCAAACACAATGTAAATAGAATAACTAGATCCTTACATAGCAAGGATCAGTGCTAGTCCGAATTGACCAGTTAGTCGAAAGTTGACTGAAAGAATTATCGTGTAAGGACGTGCAACATTCTGTACATATGAAGCAAACCGACTTTGTATTCTACCTAAAGGCACACCAGCCGCAGTGTTTTAACCTGGAAATTCTCCTCAGTTGCAGTGTAGACCACAAATGATGTGACGAAATCGCCGTTGAATTTTCTCTAATTTCGTTGATTTTTCGTCATTCAAACAGTGGTCTCCGTGGCACAGTGGTTAAGTGCTTGGCCTAGCGATCTTTTGGTCCAGAGGTCGAGCCCCGAAGGTGTCATTGGAAGTCGGCAGGAAGGGCATCCGGAATAAAAGTACTACAACGCTCCATAAGTCTGACTATGTCAGCACCGTCCAAGCCCCAAGTATGGGGAGTAGTGACGTAAAAGCTTCAAAACCATTAAGTTACGAATTGCAGCATTCTAGGATTGTTGATGTTTGTAGGCACTAATGAGATCGTCTTTCGGCGGCAGCCCTCTGAAGGTACGTATCATGAACGAATAGCTTTTTGCACTGATTGCTGATGTGTAACTGTAATTCTCATTTTTCATCAAGTATTCATAACGCCATCGAATTATTGAAATTTGTTTTCCCACTCTTTGATAATTTTGACGAGAGTATTTCACACAATTTGCAACATGAAATGTTGATATCAATAAAGTCACGTAAGTCGAATACCGTAAGTATCAACAACACCGGTCACAATGTCATTGTCGCTTTGTTCATGTGAATCTCATAGCTGACTTCCCAATCGAATTTAAAAGCCGATCATCGCCACAAAACCAAAATCGCAAGTCGTTCGCCTCCGGGGACTTGCCAAGACAAGTCCGGGAACAAACTAATAAGATTTCATTCTTCTTTCTACATCTCAGCATCAGCCATTCTACCAAAATGCTGGCTGACACGAAGTCAACCAGAGAAAATTATACGACTTGTGTCCGTTCTTCTTGTCAATTTCATAAGCCAGGCATCGATTATAGAGCGCGGTTAGAGGTCACTTTTCACGTGAATATCAGACGACGCTCTCCATTATCCAACGAATTTCCTGCCTCCCAAGAGAACGGTAAAAGGAGCGAAAGATTGAATTTCGAAGCAGAGAATGTCCAAATATTCACCACATGTCGTAATGACTACAATTAATCAAAAGGCGACATTGAGTCGAATAACTACTGCTCAATGTTCGTCTTAATGTACTCTCCACGGATTTGAACAACAACCTGAGCATTGTTCATCCTCATAGCGTTTTGCATGTTGTCGGAAATTGTACAAGAATTCCAGTTTTCAAGACAAAACAACTTCAACAGAGCGAGTAAAGACAAGCGAAGCTAGATAGAGGCGATGACTTAAAAAGTGAGCTAGTCCAGACGGGTCGATGACGACATACAAGAATTTGAAGAATTTCTGTTAACAAGATTAAATTTCATCTCAACGTGGAGGAGTTGAGGACATATAGGCAGACATGCATATATCCGCATCTCATGCTAATCTCATAAACGAATTTTCGTCTGACAATGAAACCATTGCAGAAATGAGAATAGTAAATGAATTTCTCCGTAGGTAACTAGTCGATAGTATCCGAAGTTTCAGATTCAATGTCTAAGACAGTGTTTTATCCCGAAATATGGATTCTGTAGTTAATTAGGAATATTCTTCTCTTATATTCTGATGTATGAGCAGATTTTCAGCTAATGCAATGAACACTTGAAATCACAGATGAACGATTGTTTAACTTCAATATTACACTTAGTATTCTTCAACGGAAAACAAATGAGCAGAAGGAAGTTAATGCAAAACCTTTCCAAATAGTTGCGAATTACAATAACAAATTTCCTACATGAAAAAAGCTCTTCAACTGAAAATCCTCACAACATCAAAGAATGCGAAACAAGTAAAACTAACAAGGAAGATTGAACAATCGTTTTACCTAAGCCTATCGCCCGATTCGCCCCTCATGTCGCATGTTTGCTTTGGTCCCGTAACACTAAACCGGCCGACCTCCGCTTTTAGAACTCTCAATTTTGACGTATTTTCAAACGGCTCACAAAAATCGTTCAATTTGAAAGGCAAGATGGCAAGATGGTGGCTCTTTTGAAAAGTACTATTTTGAATGTCTGAAGTTTGTCATTATTTGCAAACAGTTTGCATTAAAACTTTTCAAAATGAGTGCAGTATTCTAATAAAGCATAAGTCCATGAATCTTGTACATCGAATAGAGCACTTGAAATTCAAAAAATTACGTAAATATACTACTTAACAATAATGACGCTCGTGAGTAGTCAGTTTTGTGCATTTACCTTATCACTTCAATTCTTTGGGTATCTGCAAGTCTTCCTCACTTCATACAGGCCTAAGTACATTTCAGTTGCATTCCTAGCACAAATCAGTTATATGGACATCTTTTCAAACATAGCCACTCATAACGTTCTGTTGAAAATTTTGCGTTTGCTTTGATTTCATTTGAAGTGCAGCGATTGTTGATCCGTTTGTGTTTATCTTTTATGATAGAGTGTCTAAGAGCATATTCAAACAAAGATTAATCAATTCACAACATTCAACACATTAATCAATCTAAATGTACGTCACACGTAAAACTGGAACATCAATGAAAAAACGGTCAGAATATTTCATCATTATCATCAGGCTTTCGTGCCACTGCAGGCAGATGGCATCCACTCTCTCCTCCAGCTTCTTCGATATTGCGCTTTCTGAATCCAGTTGATTCCGCTCTTTTCCTCAATATCGTCTCTCCATCTTCTCCTTGGCCTTCCTCTTCGCCTTGGTCTTTCTAGTGGCGTCCATTCCGTTACTTTCTTGGCCCATTTGTTGTTGCTCAATCTGGCCAGGTGTCCTGCACAGTGTCCCTTCATCGTTCTGATTTTACTCGTTATGTCAATGATTCTCGTCCTTTCTCTAATGCTCTCGTTCTGTGTATTGTCCTTCCTCGTGATGTTTAACATTGCTCTTTCCATACTTCTTTATGCCACAACCACTTTCCATTCTTGTCGTTTTGTTAGTGTCCACGCTTCTGCACCATACGTCATTGATGGCAGTATGACCGTATCAAACAACCTTCGTTTCAGACATATTGGGAATATTTATCAGCTACAAATAGTCGCATGTCGTCCACTGAAGCAATTTCGAATTCAGAAGTCGACTGAAGAAGAAAAGTTCATTTACTATTATGTTTAGCCCTTTCATTCTTGAATTATTTTCAAAATTGAAGTTTCTATAGAAAAAGAAAATTTTTCTAATGCATTTTGCGGGCGTTCTGGTGCCGCACGAGATTGGGAGTGGAACCATTAGAATCGTATTGATCTCTTTCTTTTGGTTACATAAATTTTTGCCGTCATAGGATCAGCATTACCGCGGAATGTTGTTCCGAAACGTGCGAGTCGAAATGTTGCAAAATGGGCACAAATGAATTTGTTAATGGCGTCATGCGGGAGGACATTAGTATAACGCATTCTTTGAGATCCAAAAGAGAAACAGTTTTCCACTCCCAGTTTTATTTTTGACGCAGGAAATGAAAGTAAAAAATGATTCCGACCACCAAAATTTCGCTACACAGTAGTTTGATCATGGTAAAGTACACTGACAGACGAACGAAGTTTCAATTAATGTACACAATCACATATTTTCACGAACAGACTTGCCTATCTGAACGCAAGACATTCTTTGACTGCGAGAATGAGCGTTCAACATCGACTGCAGTTAGTGGAGCGTGTTTGTAAGCTACGAGAGCTACCGGTTGCAATCTTGGACCATCAGAGAATATCAGATTTAGTGTAGAACAATATTTTTGTTATAAAACTAACATACCGCATTTCCTCTAATATGAGCACCTCCATTTTTGTAAAATTTGACTTAGTTTTCTATCTTGTTGCTTATATTAGAATCGTTGCTTATAATAGAGACATGGAAAAACGCCTTTATTTTACTGCGGTATATGTTTTAATGGCAAAAATCACAAGTAATGCATTAGAATTGTTTATTAGTATAAGTTCTGTTAATTCGCGGAACTTATACTCATTAAGCCTTAAGATGAACTTCAAATTTATGAGTTTCCATGATGACTTTTCTCCATCATCGGTGATTCTGCTTTCCAAAGAGTCTTGATTATCTTGTCGACGTTCAGTCAGAACATGTCTACCTGTGGATAGACCTATCGGCTCATTTTCTTTAAAGCAAAGAATCAGATGGACTTCTGATCCATCTTCTCCGTTGGTAACTCCACATGCCTTCATGGACCTGAGAATCAGATCTCGAGAGATTTCTACTCAAGCCTGGACAGACGCCACCCAGCGAAGGTAACGGAGCTGAATTCAGCCTTTTATAGGTTTATAGAAAGACTACCTGAACGTAACCGGCGCATCCTCCGAGAATAATCTCCTACCTAACACCTCCTTAATTGGTTTCTTCTCAAATAAAAAATAGGAGGTATTGCTTATATTAGAGGAAATACGGTATGGTAGTTTACTTGGCATTCCTTTACTTTTGCATTATGATGGTTTTAGCTTCAACAGAAGTTAATTTCTGTGCACTTAGACGAAATCATCAATTGGTGAAGAAATTCGTTGATTAAGTGACATTCTTGTGAAGACTTAACTTGTCAACAAAGTAATCAGCAACTACAATAGCGGATGAGCACTGTTTGCGCTTCTTTCTTTGTCGGACGGATATGTTGCTATGATGAAATGAAAACACTTCGATCAATTGTTAACATCTGACGAAGTGTCCTTGAAGATCTTCATGTGATCACACTTTGTAAAGATTCACGCATCTCAATTAGCTTCTACCGCAAGGAGCGAAATTCATCAAAGAAGAAATTAAACATGAAAAGCATAGAAAAAATATAGACCAGACCAATGCTTATTAAACTATTGTAGGGAGGCCATGCGACGTAGCAAATCATTTCAATGTTTTTACAATTCACATTATTTCATAATTTAGTGGTCAGAGCACAGATTCCATGCTGAACAATTCAGGTCCACAGCTCACAAATACACGATGCACTCGTGACAGCATTGATAATGTTATGAATTTTCGTGATTTCCTGAAGTGAATTTGAATGCGTACATCTTCATGAAATGAGACGTCATTCTAATTTCAGACTAACTTCTGCTCATCACAAGAAGATTAAGCAATGTACATTCATTATAGAAGCTGGCACATTCCGATAACGAGTCTCACATATTGAACATAACTTTTTATAATTTAACACATATTCAATATAACCTATGGTTTGCCCTTAAGAGGGCAGGGCTTATCATTTTCAAGAAATTTTCAAAACGAAAGTGCTCTCTCCCGAACTATCTATGCCACAATAAAAGATAAAGTACAAGTAAATATATTGTGGCATAAATACTTTGGGAGAGAATACGAAAGTTCCTCCCGCCCACTGCTATTATTTATTTACCATATTCATTATCACCAATCCTGATAATCATTTGCGAGTACATGTAGAAAATTGGATTGCACAAGCGCAGTACCACCGCTGGAAAGAGCTTAAGTAGAACACATAATTCTGAAAATTTCATGAATATTTAGCCGCTGCTTATGAACTCGGTGATAACTGTGCTTGTCAACTTTCACTGTATTGAAGTTGTTAAACCTTAGAATAGCTCTCGGTAGGACAAGAATAAGAGAATTCTCCACAGAAGTATACAATCTACCGTCATTTGATGGGACTCAAGGGAATAAACATATCAGAGAACGCACTTTGCATGAATTAACGAAGGCAGCTGAGATAATGCTTTCATTAAGCGACAGACGTGAAAGTAGATTTGGTGAAATCTCATTCTGGTTTTAAAAAAAACAGTTTTCCTCATTCAACTAGATATGTTCCACACCTCTCACACAGTCTGAGCTTCAAAATATAGTCATTTTATTACTTTGGAATATCATGAGTTAAAAAATCATAATTTGAACCTCAATCATTGCGCTGATTTATCGGAGTTGATAAAAGTCTAAAATAATGGAAATGCACTTTAGTATGTACGGCAGTGCAAAGGTTGTTTTGTTCCCTTCAATTAAAATCATGACTTTAGTATGTCTCTATGTTCCAACTGCTTACATTTTATTTTAATTATTTGTCATCGCTGTTCTCTGATAGATCAACATTCTTCAGATACTCGTGTATAACAACCGTAATTAGATAAATAGGATTCAATGTACATGCAGTCTGGTTCCTGTCCCCTTCATTAGTATCAGTCAACAGATGGTGCTGTGTCTGCTCAGCTGTATCCATTGATCGCCGGATACAACGGCTGGATTCCGTGCAACAAGAATGTACTCGAGACATTGGAGAAAGGAAGGAGACAAGAATTGTCATGCTTGTTGCTTATTCAGGACACGAGTTTTCCAGTCATTAGTTTCGATGTAAAAAAGGAGTTTGATGTTGCATGTTTGACGGTTAGAGAAGAATGTAATGAAATTCCTCAGGAATGATGCTTGAGATGTTTGAAGAAGAACCTCTTGTTGATTCAAAAGTGAATAACAAAGCGAACTTTATCAATCTAAAGTCATATATTGAAACGAGGAATCCTTGACAGTCATTGTCTGCGGGAAACGTCTGTTTTTCCTGCTGATCGCTTAGTGCTGTTGTTCATTTTGTGCCAAATTCCTAAAGCTTCGCCAAAAGATATTCTGCCATTCCTCTCAGCGCAGCATCGGGGATCTAAAGGGGAACAAAAACCATCCATCTAAAGGAACAGTGTTGGACAGACAGCATGCTTTCTCGACAAAACATGTGAAAATTCACTGTGTGTTAAATGTTTAAAAATTCACCTTGCTGCTCAACAGTAAAGAATTTACTTATAGATGATGAATAGGCCATGCAGCATACAACGATGTAATCAAAAATTCCACTCAACTAACAAGGCCGATATTTTCAGTAAGGATGGTGAAGTGCTCAAAACGATTAAAACTTTGTCGCCCGGGGCTAACTTTCCGGAGTCAGTGCGATCCCGGACGCGGAATGAGTGCATACGAGCCCGGGCGGGTCAGAGCCGAAAAAGCGGCCCGGTTCCAGCTCTGGTGTCAATGTCATTGACTTTATATTTCTTGCTGTCTTTTAACTGTCCACATTCCGTTTGCTTGATATGTATTTAATGCACACTGTGCAAAGTGAAACATCATTTTGACTTCATTATGAAGGGCAACTTGAGAACGAGTGGAAGGATTTCTCGCTTCATCAAAACCTCCTGCATTGATGACATTCAATTGGCTGATTTCCTTGTAAAACACTTCCTACAGATCTCTGTAGATCAGTTAGTCTCGGGACGACGAATGTAGGGAGGTTCCATCAGAATGAAAAACATTGTGTTTTGAGACTGACCATCACTGTATCAGTATTGGCTTTTCAAGTATTTCGGTTTTGTGGACACTCCTAGAACGTGCTTTCGCCGGCTGCTGATCGTCCAAAACGTCGGCATTCATCACTTCTGATTGAGCCCTCGTCTGTTGTATATTTCATCAAGTCAAATTGGAAAACTTTGGCGGAGAATACTGTTTTGTCAAACTGAGGTTGCCTTGGTAGTAGGGCTGTACATCTTCGACTTTTTCAATAATCCTTAATACAAGTCTCTTCGCACGTTTTTGGATGCACATAAATAAATTTCAATAAGCAGATCATTGCAATCGCATAGAATCATAAAGCCTTTGACCTCTAATGGACAATGAATATTGTATAATTTTGCGGTTGTTGATGCCTGCGATTTGACACTTTGTTGACTCTTCCTTTTTAAGACAATTCAAACTTGATGTTCACCTTACTTTTACTATTCATTGCTTTGTTTGGAAATTTTCAAAATATTTAAGCAATATTCAATCTTCCGCAAGAATTTTAGATGTGCAGGTTTCATCTTCAGTATTATTGGTCTACACATGTATGTACTGTCAATGATGTGTAATCTCTCGTTTTAAATAAAATGTAATATAAATTTAAAACACACAATCGTCCTTGAGACACTAGATATAATATCTAATAGATCGATCCCAGGCTTGCGTAACTGCTTTTAAATTTCCGACACTTCCTCTGTACTCTCATCATCATGCAATATACCCAACACAACCTTGAAACAAACAGTATTGATTTTCACAAAATTTCACAACTTATTCACACCATCACCACACGAATCAGCAAATATTCAAATTTAGACGAAAAAAGTCAATGAAAAAACTTTGAAAGAAAAATAATATTAGACTTATTTTGTGAATGTTAAAAGAAAGATTAACATGACGATATGGAACTTTGCCGGGACTCACATTCACAGTCACAAAACACAACACGCAACAGTCCACACCATCACAGTGTTCCAAATCAAACCATTTCACGCCATTCACACGACACACAATCCACCACTCAACAATCCTCAACACGACAAAACAACACACCATCAACACGCAGACACAGACAACACAAGACACACAGTCACACACAAAGGAACAATATCATTAACTCAATCCCCCCTCCAACAGCACACAAATCTGAACAAGCACTCGACAGACTCGACAGATGCAGACGCGGAACACTGGCACAACTCCGAACAAACATATCAACCCTCTTAAAAGAATGCTTGCACAATATGAACCCATCCGTCCATTCTTCTGTGTAAATCACAGCAACACAGCACAAAACACCTTTTCACCTGCACACACATACACACAAAGCTCACACCATGGGACCTCTGGGCTTCCCCCGTCAATTGCGCGGAGCTCATCCAGCACTGGGAGCGGGCGATCGGCCCACCCGACACTTGACAGACCCCTGGACACCTTACCAACAGTAGGGAGGGGTGGGTCGGCACCACCACCACCACTTTGACCGCATGACGAGCAGCAGCTCATGGTTGTACATGTCCAAAGATGAATTGATGAAGATAACTCTGCCCCGACGAATCATTGAACGAAATTCAAAATGATGCATTCTCTCTCACTCTGTCAAGTCATTTCTGGAATTTCTGTAAGTGAATTTAGTTTTCATTGTCAATCAATATTCAAATACCTGTCACTGTTTCTCGGCCTAGCATCGTCAGCACAATCTTAGCAATAATAATCCACTAACATGATGACATTCACTAGTTTGCGTCATGTTTCCAATTCCCAAAGGGGCCTTGTCAACCAAGATTCACTCTCCTTCTCATCACATCCCTATTCCCATGATGAGAGTCAGAAAGGAAGCAACAGGACAACTTCATGTCTCCACATACCCATCCTACGAGGATTGGCAACACGCAAAGTCTTTCTCCGGATAAAGAAGCTTATCAGAGATCGGCACGCAGTTATCTTGTGCAACTCAGGAAATGTATTATCTCAGCAAGGACAATGTGAAGTGACCACTGATAAGTAGTCACGAAATCAGTGAGAGATGTTGTTGTGTCGTGAGGGAGAAGTTATTGATATGATAGTTGTGTCAGTGATTTACTATACGAATCAATAAGAATTTTTTTACTTGAGACCCCGGAGTCATGTCTACTTAGCCTTTTTGATTGATAGTATATCAACGACTCACCCACGTAAAATCATCGCTTTTGACAATGATTCTGCACGTGATATCAGATAGACCCCACTCAGGTCTCAAAAGGAGAAGAAATTCTTTTCACCATTTGAGAACTAAGAGATGAAAAATGATTTTGCGCGTCAATAACGGCACATTATGAGTCGAATAAATTTACATGTATTTATTTTTTTTGCATCATTCCCCTTGTATGTGCAGCTGTGCGTTGAGAAAACCGCGAATACTAGTAGGCCTATTTTGCTTTCGTCCATCATTGCGCGTGCCATGGTTGGATTAGTTCACAAACGTCTCAAAAAGAAATCGCTAAATGATTTACATTATCCGAAACTTTATCAAAAAAAGACTTTACAAAGATAAGCGGTTTAAGCGGCGCGCATGAATAAAACATTGACCCAAATTCATTACAAGATAAATTTCAGAAATTTGCCTCGCATGAGTCGAAGTCTACCGAGAACTTCTGTGAGAAATCGACGATTGAATGTTTTGAACTTTGAGTAAATGAGGCACACTACGAGCATACGTTGAAATGTTTTTGGTGTTTGGAGTTACCGAGATTCAGTAAAGGTAAAACTAGGACTTCGCACACTCCCGGAAATCGGGAAATAATAATTCACTATTTCCGGGACTCGAAGAAATGTTCAAGATTTCATACATGTGGTAATGTTGGTAAAGTGTTGCGGCATTGAAAGATATTAAAACATTGTATGACAGTCAGCATGATATGTAGACTATTGCTTTCTGACATAATTTAATCTACCAATCTTAGTCTGTCTTACTTTGCTCGTGTGGTCAAACTCCGTTTCTTTTCAATCACCTCGGGCAAAAGTGAGATGACTCTGTTAAACGAATCTACTGTAATTTGATAGACACAAATCTACGAAATTCATTAAAATGTATTAACAATAATGAAATTAAATAAACGATAGATCAAACTGCCATGCAAAAGATGTGCGGCTGGTAGGATTTGAACCTACGACCAATGTTAACTAGACCTGTGCTCTAACCAACTGATCTACGAGCCACTTATGCGACTGTGTCAATTGGCAGGATCTACCCCTCAGCACCACACATCAGTTGTCATAGCAATTGTAATTAGCACAAGGCTTTCGTCCAATCTCAACGGGACAGAAACAAATCTGTTTGCTTGTGAAGAGTTGTTTCAGTACAAAGGTAGCACTCGTTGAGATTGGACGAAAGGTCTTGTGCTAACACATTTTAGTGAATTTCGTGGCTTCCTTCATTTATAAAATATCTAAAGGGGATTCATCTTCTAGAGATGAATCCGTCCCTTTTCGATTGATCCTAGAACGTGGATCATTCTATTAACCGTGACCTCTAGCAATAGCAAGCTCAAAACATTGTAAAGTAACAACTAGTAACTTCTGTTTCACTGTTTTGAACGGTCCTTTTTTAGGGTAAATCGCTGGTAGAAAATGAATGACGACATGAGATGCTCTTCAAATAGAGACCTATGGCCAAAGTTGAGCAATGGAGGAGCCATCGAGCCACCTAATGATAGATCAAGATAAAGAAAATACTTTGTTGTGCTCGAAACAGTAGCATTAATGCTTTTACGCGAGCTTTCGGACTTCGTCCTTCGTCAGGTGAATATCCAAAATTGTGACATTCATGCATATGCGACGCATGTATTTCAATTGTGCCATTGGTATCCAATCAAGACGCTTCGTGCGTGCATAGATTTTGAAATCTGTGGTCAGTTCCGTATTCGCCTGATGAAGGACGAAAGCTCACGCACAATCAGCAATAATTTAATTCCGAGTCCAACAAAGTGTTTTCTTAATCTTTGACAGGTCCTACAAATGGTTAATGGCATCGCTGGGGCAGTCGATTGTCCACAGCCTTCATGTTGTAGCAAACTTGTGTAGCATAGTCCGCAGGAGTATAGTCCTTTGAGTTAAAAGACTTGGTTATTGAACATTCGGGTTCGAAGTTCACATATTTAGCCCAGATATCATGATGAAACAACTTCCCGGGAATACGGCCCTTGAAAATGATCTCTAATTCCCGAAAACGAAACCCTACGTAAAACCGAATTATGCCGAATTCTTTATTTAGTAACATGAAAGTTTTAATAATCCAGGCATGTGACAACTGAAGCAGAAGCGTCCTGCAACGGACAATGACAAACTGCAAAGGATTCCCTGCATTTGTAACGAACAGCGACTGTGGGGGCAGTGGTCATTTTGAATATCACATTTTTTCTCTGTTATGAATACAAATTTCATGTTCACTGATCATCAAACATCGTTTTCAAAACTGATTTCTAATCCTATTCAATTTATATGGAAATTTACATTCTAGGGGAAGAGAAGGCATCTTGTTCTTTTCATTTTATCAAACAAATCCATTTCCCACTGCAATGTTATCTCCTTTGTTCAGTCTTGTGTTCCTTTTACAAATCATTAATGAAAACAATATTCCTTCCATTAGGAATAAAATTTCTTCATTCTCGCTTTAAGGGATATCACCATCAATTTCAAGATCCCTTCTTTGGCATTTATGTGACATTTAGTGAATCCTCTGTTCCTTGATTTTAGGGAAGTAGTGCCGGAGCATTAGTTGATAAAATGAGGACAACGTTTCAGGCAATAACTATGTACTGTGTTCGGGATTCAAATAAGACATTGAAGTGCAAGGCTTGGTTACAAACTCAGGGGAAATTCTCTCTCATGCGCTTAACAATACAATAAGGCAGCGAGTTACTAATCCTTATCCAAGGCTTTTGTTATTTAACATAATCTCAATCCTCATAGATAAAAAGTCTGCGCTTGATGACAGAGTTTCAGAGTACGCCGAAGTGCCGTGACGGAGTGGCAAGAATTCCAGTGTAAAGATCTAATGGCTGCATGGCCTAGTTCATGGATGGAGTTCAGCTAACAGTAGGAATGAAATGAAATAAGCGTCAGATCAAATTCCGATGCAAAATATGTGCGGATGGTAGATACGAACCTGCAACCCCTGGTCAACTAGACATGCCGCTCTGCCAACTGAGCAACGAACCGCTTATGCGACCGTGTCAATTGGCAAGATCACCTTCTTATCATCACAAATCAGTTGTCACAGCAATTGTGGTCAGTGAACAAATATCTCGTCACGATTGTGACGGTCGATGTTAACACCAGCAGTTGGGGACCGATGAGCTTGGGAAGGCAACCAAAATATTACTAATACATGCAAAATGGAAGTACATGATAAGCTTAATTGAAATTGACTATTTTTACTAAATGTTTTGAAAGTAGATGCTGCAAACTTGGTAAATTTCGCAAATAGGCAAAAGAAATGAATTTTTCGACTTCATATTTTTGCGAATCCACTCAACCGCTAGAATTGAAATGCTAGAGTGCAATGTTTTCACACTGCTTATTATAATATAGTTATTGTTTGGTAATAGTGGTGTTCACAGTGGTTCAGCGCTTGGCCTTGCGATCTATCGGTTGAGCCCCGAAAGTGTCACTGGAAGTCGGTAGGAAGGGCATCCGGACTATAAGCACCACAACGCTCCAGATAAAGTCTGACTGTGTCAACACCGTCAAACCCCCCAGTATAGGGGAGTAATGACGCTAGAGCTTCAGTTATTATTTGGTAATACACAATTATGAAATTCAAAAGTCCTACACAGAGTGGTCTAATAAAAAAATCGAAAATTGAACACATTCGCGCAAAATTCACAAAGTTAAAACTGGCACGAAAAATTCCTAGTTTGCGGTGATGTACAGTAGAGTCCACAAACGTCCTTCCTCGAGTGATTTCTATATTGTAATTGCAAGTGAACTTCTTTGTACATTTCTTTATTTCAACTATAAAATTCGGTGAAATGAAATAAATATATTTTCAAATAGTTGACTAGAAGCAGTTGTAAGTTGTTGCGACTTTAAAGTCGATAGGAAGATTACAATGGGCTATTACGGAATCAGTTAATTGAAAAAGTGTCAAAAATTATGCAAAATCAATTATGTAATAGAATGGCCTTTAAACCATTCTCCAGTAATGAAAAAAAGGTTGAGCGAATAATTACTGAATTTTCGCCAAGATCACGGCGACCACGTAATTATGACATTCAACCCCTCTTAACAGACAGAGAAGGAAGGAGACAGAGAGGGCAAGTTATTTAAAGATTTAAAGTTCAGAAAAATAGGAAGCACCTAAGGAGGAAGACAGGGAGACTGTTCCAAGCTTTGCTGTGACAACGTGTGCACTTAAACAGGAAAATGGAAACATATAACATTTCCTGTATGAAACGCAGTTCCTGTATGATCTCAAGGGAATCACTATGTACATGTGCTCATGCTCCTTGCGTAATGACTGTACCATCGACTTCACCAGCGGAGTGATGAGCACAAAAAGAATGAAATTAATGAACATTTACATAATTGTAATATACATCCATCGCAGACTATCGAAATTCAATATAGCGACAACTGCTTAGCAAAAAGAGTTGTTTAGTTGGATTGATCACTTTTTAAGGGTGGTCGTCAGTGTATCGCACCAAGAGAGCCCAGATGGAAGCACGGGACGTCTGCGAACAGATACAGGCAGGATAAGTGATGAGCAAGCTGACAGAATGAGATTGGAGGGACAGAGAGTTACAGTCGACATGGTGGCCGTGAGCTAGGGTATGCCATGGATTCAATCACAACTTTCTTCACAACGAAGCTTGGGTTTCACAAAATAAAGATGGAGTGCACAGATGTGCAGACGACAGCTTATGATATCAACAAAGGACCAATCGACGAACTATCAGTCAAACGGCTCCTGCAACGCTAAGAGAACGAAGGAGGAAGATTTCCTGAAGGCGAATAATCTCTCCGGTGACTCCGAAAGTGGGTCCAAGCTCGATTTCGAGCCGGAACTCAAAATCGTTATTTCACATTGACATGGGAAGCATCCTGAAATCACTGGTCCTAGTATTTTTCAAAGATTCGGCCATATGCTGGAAAAGCTTCACCTCCAACTACATTTTGGGACATCTCGAAGGCCAATTACGATGAGCAATACACCGAGCGAGACATCAACGGTCACCAGTGCCGATACTCGCTGCGGGGGTTGGTGTCATGTCCGCGCTTGTCCATAGCCATTCGAATCGGCGCGTGGATTGTGTGGGAGTATCGGGTGTCTGTGAACGCTCACGATAATGAAGTCCTCATTCGGCGGGATCGGAAGAGAATTCCGAAATCTTCAAGTCTCCGTTCTGAGGTCCTGGAAGCTCCTCCCTGACCGCCCAGACCTCGCACCCTTCTCGGGTTCTCAAGAGATGAAGAGTGAAAGAGGCGGTGCATGAGTGGCTAGTTCTCGACGTTGAAGAGGTCGAAAGAGGCGGCATTGAGTGGCTAGGTTCCACAAGTGATTCTTCTTTCTGGGGCATAGTGACTTTGTGCGTCTGGTTTTCTGTAAACGGGTAAGTGAACGAAATGGTGAATTTTATGAAAGTGCAAAATAATTTTCTGTTGTAATTGTAAAATAAATGTATATACTTTGATGCAGCCAGATGTAAGCAAGACATTGAAAAGCAGCTTAAAAATGTACAAACGTAACACAGATTATGAAAGAAGTATTGCTGAAGATTTGAAAAAAGAGACAACCAAAAATAAATTATAGTGTTAAATACAATGTTATCACATGTCATGCTATCTTTATTTAAGATAATCAAATTTCCATGGCCATTACATAGTTCTACTCGTATACATTGATTGATCATCGTCTGCGTATTATGAATGAAATCATTTAATTGCAGCGAACGGTCGTTGACTATTCCTAGTTGACAACTTTGAGTAAAATGCAAAAAATCTTCATATACTAATCATATATAAGAGACAGTTGCTCACATCATCCTCACTCAGAAGTCAAGTTGTAGACTAATCCGCAAAGTCGCATTGATCGACGATCATTTCTAATGTATTATAGTTTCATCTCTCGTACTATTGAGACTCATGCCCTAATCTTAGGTTTCTGTCATTTGATTCAACCCACAGATTGCTGTGAAACTGCGTGCTATCGATTTCCTTTCCATCTTTCTAACTGATCTTCAGAATTTCCTGTCTCCCGACCTCAGTATACAAAGTCATTCGGCTCCGAAAAAAATACTCTTATAGAACTTCTTGTGAGAAAGAACTAATATAAATATTAAGCCATGATCCACAAATTGCAAAAGGAATTTAAAATTGAAGAAATTCTGCCTCATTGAAAGGAATTCTGAAATCATTGTATGAATCATGACAATATACTTTAGACACTACTAATAATAATTTTATCAGCAATACTGTCAGATATATGCTACAAGTAGTGGATCCCAAGTAGACAAATTATCATGCTTCACAACAATTTTTCTTGTGTTTGCTTATGTCAATGTGCAGGTGCTGAATTTTTTCTGTGCCGTTGGACACAACTCGGCTGGAATCCTTCCTAAATACATCGGCTCGGGGCCTTTTCTGGACCAACTGTGTCCATTTCTAAGCGACGGATCATCATCAACTTCATCAGAATCCTCTGATCAACATAAGGCATGAATACAAGTGTTAGACCGAATGTATCGAATTTGTGAATAATGAACTACCCCGGCACTTACACATAACTACAGTAAGTTTGCACTCAAAGTATGTGATCGAGTTGCAAATAACGGCTAGGCCGCAACTTTCATGCAAACAGGGCCCTGGCCTGCCTGAATTGAGACCGGCTTTCATTTCTGATAATCACAGGTAACGCAGTCTATATCTCTACGGTTGCAAGGAGATGCACGAATTTGGACGTTCTACGTGATGACCCGAATTTCAAATGTTTTCGAGAGCGAAGATCATTGAGATTAAAATAGCCGCAGACTTCAATGAAGTGATGAATTTTTTCTGCTACTTGAGTAGGTAATTCCGGAGGCGGTTGTGAGGCTATGACAGCTCATGTACAAAGCGCCTGGAAGAACCTCCACGACCTATTGCCTAACCTTACCACCAACAGTATCTCGTTGAAGCACAGGGGTCTATCAGGACTGTCTTGCTGCATGCGTCGGAGACATGGCTCATGAAAGTTGATGTCCTTCCTCGCTTGGCAAGAAATGAGAGCGCCATGATCCGACAGATGTGTTCCGTCAAACTTTGTGAACGCCGATCCATGCACGAACTTGGAGGCATGCTCCATCTAATTGGCCTAGAACCAGTCCTCCACCAAAATCGCTTGCGCTGGTTTGGTCACTTGCAACGGAGGCCGGTCTAGAACAGGTCAAAGAGAATCTTAGATCATGAAGAGGCGGACAGGATGAGATGGTGGCACATCGTGAAGAGAGATCTTGAACTCCTGCATCTGGACCCTCAATTATCGCAAGCCCGACCAGAATGTAGAAGGTGCATCCATCCCAACAGCCGACACAACCGCAGTGTCCAACCCTCAAACCTGGGGAAAATCAGACAATGAACGAGGAGCAAGAGTATGTAAGCAGTTCCCCATGACGAAATCAACAGAAATCCTTGTATCACACATCCACAGAGCAATGATCGTCACACTTAATGACAGATTCTCGAAAATCAATGAAACGACAATTCGGCATTCATGAAAGAAATCAACTGTCACTCTTAATTGAAAGATACTGGACATCTTATCCATAAATCGCTATCATTCATTTCAACCTTCTCATTTCAAAGAAAATGGCGCAGTGCATTTATTCGCAATGAAAAGATGAACACGACTCAAATTTGGATACTATTGAACTATCAAAATTACGAAGAATTGCGTTCAATAGAATTGAAGACAAACAATATTCAGCAAACGGTTTGTTGCTAAATGCACTCAAACTTGAACCAAAAACCATTCTATCTTTTCTCTACCACATCCTAGCTTTACAAACCGTCGTCCCTGTAGACACGTTTCCAAACCTTGAAAATTATTTTGAAATTTAGTTGTGATGATAGATGATCGTATCAACACGTATTCCCTTTGTCGGCCAGTTCTATATTCCATTAACAAGCATTCATCGCAAATGTTGACATCAAAGTAAATGACCGCTCACTCGACTGCATCGTATTGAAATGTTAACAGAACCTGAAGTAGTTCTCAAATGGTCTCTCCACTGACCACGATCGTTTATCGCCCAAACCTTGCAAGTTAGAGCAAATTATCAAATATCAGATGTCGCTGTTGAAAGGTCGTCTTGTCACTTCCTTGGAAAGCTACAAACAAAGTTAATCAGGCACAACTGATGATGATTTCTCCTCGCCCCAGGGAGGGAGGTATTGTGAGTGTAAATCAACCACAGTCCTCCCCTCTGTCTAAACAACAATCAACAAGTGATCAGCAGTAGCGCGCTACATCAACAGAGGCAAAGAGAACCATTGATCACGGTCATTCTGATCGTCTAGAATTCCTAACCGCTCACAGGAAAGGAGAAGACGAAAGAGTTCCGCTTCAACGCATCTGACTCGCAATAGCATCAGGTTCTCCAAACGATAGGAAATTCAAAGTGATTAACTGCACAAACTGTGTTACTGCAAATCACAATTGATCGCCTTGCCATGAAATTGTTTCTAAAATAGGAAATAACAAAGTCAAATCATGGAAATCCCATTAACTAAGTCAGAAAAATACTGGATGAATGAAGCACGGAAAAATCTGTTACTTCGACGTAATATGACTTGATAAGAAATTCGTACCCTTACCGACTGGATGAGAAGATCTTCAGCACTTTGAGTTTCGTACTCAAAAGTAATGTGTAAGACTGATTGAATTTACAAGAGGAAGCATCTTCACTAAAAACGCTCGTCAAAACGTGACTTATTTGCGTATTCTGGTATAAACTGACATCTATGTCGTAATTAATGTCATATATTTCATTTATGCTACTTGCAAACAGGAAATTGAAATTTGGTTAATGGACAATTCCATAAATATTTCCAACATCTGTTTTGAAGGAAATGGAATCGCGCGAAATCTGTCTCTTATACTTTCTTCTAACCAATTATTCAGTCACTTTCTGAGAGCTTAAATCAACCTTTCTCCACTATCTCTTTCCTTTTTTGTATTTCGCCTATCGAAATTCGTTTCCAAGCTTCCGACCCATATTGAGTGTTCTCAGAAATTTCATTATCGTTTGATAGTGGACTAGTCAGTCGGAATTCTTAAAACGGAAGGTTGACAGGTAGGGAGCATAACGCAGGTGTATATTATTGACATTCCACGCCGAACGGTTCAATTGAGTAAGGATTCATATCTCATACCTTGTTCAGTGAATATCGTAGGTCTTGATCCATGAAGTTTTATGATTCATCTACCTTTCGATCTTTTACATTATATTTGTAGTTAGTCAAGAAATGTAATAGCGATTATTTACTTCACATGATCGATGAGTTGTGGGGTTAATATGAATTAATGAATTGAACTAAATTTAATTCAATCTTTTAACGAAGCTTGTGACTCGATAAGACCAAAACCAGACTTTTCAATAAAAACCTGTTTAATCTAAATTTCTGAAGTCTTTGAAGCATGCATTTATCCACAGATTTTGCTTCTTACATAGAGATAGATGTGCAAAAATTAGGGCACAAAAAAGTAATATCGCATAGCCTACATAGATAAATTTTTATAGTTCACAGTGCTATAATCTCTGTGATTTTTGCTTCCATCATAACGCTTATGCTTTTCAAAGAGTGCATTAAGCAGTCCTTATTGCTCTCCTTCATTGCAATACATTTCCACATTGAAATTTTTTCATCCTCTAAAAGGGTAAATTCTACTTGGAAATCTCAAGAAATGCCGCTGATATCTGCAATTCCATAACAAGTAAAGGTAGATATTTGACAGCTGTAAAATTCTGATGGTCATAGACTCTGAGGATCCTGCGAAATATAAAGTTATTTACACAACAAGTGCAAAGATATCCATCATAATGCATTATCTTCGATCAACAAACTATGGCCTCGCCCTTCCGGCTCGTGCGTACATGTTGATCTCGAAGAATGCAATAAAAATGGATACTTTGAACTTGTTGCGTAAGTACCGTAAAATGGGGTAATTCGGACACCTGGTCACTTTTTATCTTTAATCGACTAATGAAAATTGTTAGATGCTTCTAGTGAGACCGAAATGCATTTTTTTAGTTAGATATACATTAATCAACTGAAATTTGTCAATAGACGCGAAAAATATTTTTCAGTGTATTCACAGCTACATTATATTTGAAATTCGAAAAAGTCGAAAAAAACTAAGTTTACGGTTTTTCATCAGGTTTGATCTACGACAAAGCTTTGTTGTAGGTTGAAATGGGCTGGCTCGCGGAAGTACCATTAGAAACCCTTACTAATTCAGTCACTCGTTTGTAGCTGGTCAGTTGTTGTACCCAAATACAGACGACGCGATTTCTTGAAATTTCTTGCGCCGGTGGGTGCAGCAAGCAAGGCTAATTGTCACTGAACAATCTGCTGAGACGGCATTTCTCACTGTCTATTGTTATCACACGCGAGTATGTTGATGAATCACGCGCAAACTTGTTCAGCGATCAAGGATTCAATGTATGACTCACGTGACCAAGTGATGAAGAAGACACATGCGCAAGCTGTTCAGTCGCCTTTATGAAGTCCAGTGGACCGGACTGGATCCAATGTGTTACTTGTGCCGAGTGGTTCTGTGGCAAGTGCAACGGTGGAAGCGTTGATCCCTTTTTCGAGTGTGACCAGTGTATATAGACTCATTTTAACTTCAGTTTGCAACATTTGCATTTGATTTAGATCGTTTCTGTTCAGTTTGAAATACAAAACTTGTTGGTGTCCGAATTACCCCATTTTTTCTTTTTTAAGTACTCCTCGTAGAAATTATCCAGACAAATTTCTACAAGGCTTGAGGTTACCGGGTCATTACATATTGTAAATAACGCCCCATTTGCGGTTCATGTAGGATTATAGGATCATAGCATCATTACAAATGATAAAAAAATTTAAAAAACCGTCAAAAAGGTGTCCGAATTACCCCATTTATTCTTTTTTAAGCATCCCTCGTAGAAATTATCCAGACAAATTTCTACAAGGCTTGAGGTTACCGGGACATTACATATTGTAAATAACGCCCCATTTGCGGTTCATGTAGGATTATAGGATCATAGCATCATTACAAATGATAAAAAAATTTAAAAAAATCCTCAAAAAGGTGTCCGGATTACCCCATTTTACGGTATTATAGATATACTCATTCATGATAATGCATGCATTTGTCTGTCTTTAGGCAACGATATCATAACGACGCTATAGATTTTCTTAGTTCTTACATCGCAAATATGGGAATAACATCCACTTTTCGAGGACATAAATGCTTAGATTCCGAGAACAAGTTAGTGTCCCAGGAATTTTCCATTTATGTCCAATAGAAGTGGATATTATTGGTATTCTAACCTAATGAAGATGAAATCTATGGCGATGTCTACTAGCAACATAGAAATTAACAATACCATAGAAAGTCCTAGAATGGAAATTGCATGAAAATTATGGCACACGCCGGGGGAACTTAGTTGGGGCAAAATGTAAATTGTGCGAGCTGTTTTCCAACTTTTCTGATTGGCATTTATATTATCAAGCCAATTTGTGATGTGGATTGTTGCCCCTTGTCCAAAGATCATGTACATGGAAGGAATAATGAATTTACAGAATACTGCGGCGACAGGATGACAAAGAAGGAAATCCTCTAAAACGTTCTGTACGTTCATCATTTTGAAATATCGCCCCTATAATCTATCAAGAGTATAATCAGACACATGTGCAACTTGTACTCCTGCTTATAATCAGAGGCCAATAAACCTTCGGGTATTCAGTTTACTTTGAAGGGCTCCCCTCATCTTTACATTTGAACATTTTTCAAAACCTTTGCATGCTTTTGAATATCAGCTGCCAAAATTTCATCAAACTATTTCACATAAGTCATTCAATGATTAATTGAAGAGTTCCAGCGACATTCTATTTATTGAGAAATGATTGTAGATAAAGAGGCTTTCAGTGTGTTTATTCCAGAAAAGCGCTAGGTTTCTTAACCACTTGACCGAGAAATTATCCAATAATCAGAAATTTTATCTGTGAATTCTTGCAACCAGTACACCGATGACTTTCAATATGGCTCTGTGAACCAAATTTTAATTCGCATTAGAGTGTTGAAAAATCGTTTAATAGTTGTGAATGACTGGCACAAATAGATACAGTATATTAATCCATGGAATAGTAGGCTATTTCACATGAAACAATGCCACCATCTCACTTAAAATTCTCTTCATGAAAATTCTATAATTTGCTGTCAACAATTTCGACGATCAACTTGACAAATAGTTTGACTATGACATAATGTTTTAGATCGAATCTGATCTACAAACCATAGATTTTTCCATGTGCCATCACTGTATATAGGCAAGATATCAAACTTCCATTCTAGTGCACTACTATCTACTTCTATGACTAGCAATGACTCCTAAGTGACAATCTATGTTTTAAATATGGATATCTGAGAAGCTTTGCTCTAAAATTCTGACAAAAGCATCACTTCTATGGAGATTTGACACAAAATGCTTCTTCCGGACAATAATGCAGTTTTTAACCCAATGCAATTTTAATGCAATTCAGTGGACAATGCTGAAAACTGTGGCATAAGTGTCCGCTGATTGATGTAGAAATCGGCATGATTTTCATCTTCATTGGGTTAGAATGTCACCTTTTGGAGCATATATACGGTCTTGCAAAAGTTCCCGCACACCTTGAGAAAATCACAACTAGCGGCCGTTCTAGACTGCGTATGAAGTTCGCGCTCAGTGTCGGTTAAATTTCATGGAAAGACGAATAAGACAATAATCAAATGATTTTTAAGAGTCATGCAATCGTTCATTGAGAACAGTTTGAAAAAGGCAGAACCAATTTCAGTAGCGATTAAAGTCAATGATATCGATCAATCGATGTCTTTGACATCATAGAGATGAAGTAATGGAGATATCGATTGCCATGAATTCAAATTTTTACGTGAAATGACGATATCAGTTATTCTTTTTCAGTAAATGCTGTCCATTTTTGCATTCAATTGAAAAATGAATCGGGTTTCTGAATCATTGCGTTGGAGAATCATCACTCTAAAAGAAGACGCAGGGTGGTCGTATGGAGCAATTGCATCTCATTTTGGAAGTGCAAGGTCTACTGTCCGAGACCAGGTGAAGCGATATGCTGAAACTGGTAGCGTTGAAGACAGGTTGAGATCAGGACGACCCCTCGCAAAGGATTCTGACGGTACAAATCGTGTCATAGCGACTGTTGAAAGCAATCCATTCGCCATCTTGCCTGAACTTCAAAAAGAACTCCGCAATAATCTTGTGACAGTCTCACAGTCAACGATTTGCCGTCGCCTCCGTGCTCGTAGACTCAGCAGCTATCGTCCACTTAAGTTTCCGCTGCTGACCGAAAGGCACAAAGTCGACCGACTAGAGTGGACTCGGCAGCATCTTCCATGGTCTGTGGATCAATGGCGGCAAGTTTGCTTACGTTGGACTGATGGGAGAATTCGGGTACGGAGGCTTCGAGGAACGAGACTGACTAATCAGACTGCAGTACAATGGTGTGACAGAGCAGGAGGAGGCGGAGGTTCCATAATGGTGAGGGCCGCCATCAGCTGGAGACACAAATCTGCCATGGTGCTCATAGACGATGCTTTAAATGGCCAGAAGTATCATGACGAAATTTTAGAGCCAGTCGCAATTCCGTTCGGCTTGGAAAGTAGTGGCCTTGGCTTCATCTTCCAAGACGACAATGCCACACCACACTACAATACACTGATCAATGCTTTTCATGAAGGGCAGACAGATTGCACCCACATGGAGTGGCCAAGCAAAAGTCCAGACATCAATCCTATTGAGCAGTTGTGGGATCAACTTGGAAGAGCCATTTCCAGGCGATCGATCCGAAATCTCAAGCACTTGGCGCCAGCAGTGATGGAAGAATGGTCTGCAATACCACAAATGCATGTAAGAAGACTCATTCGATCGATGCGGTCACGCTGTGAGCAAGTGATTGCTGCTTCCGGAGGAGCAACTCGATATTAACTTTTTCCGTTTATTTCATACCAGTTTTCTATTGTTTGTATTTTCCAATTATATCAAGTGCTTTCTGATGCCAAATTTGTTTATACACTACAATGAATGTCTTCATTATTGCATGATTAGACTATTAAGCAAATCCAATCGTCATAGACATCATGGTCAAGTTTACATAGCCATCTGTATTCCCATAACACATAGCAATGATATATGATTTTTCATCTGTGCGGGAACTTTTGCAAGACCGTATAAGTGGATAATAGTACACTAGAATGGAACTGAGTGGCAAAGCCAACGCATAAGAAAACTGATGCCACAAGAACATTTCGCAAATGAATTAGAAAAGCAAATAAGTGAGATCAAGCAGCCAGATGCTCTTGATTATTGGTTCAGAAATTCGCACTTGAAGTAAGGAAACGCGATGGCACAAGATATCCGCGTGACAGTTTGGTTTCTATTATGGCGGGTTTGAATGCGACAATCAAAGACTACATCGGTCCGGTGAACATTTTCAAGGGCGCAGCATTTACCAGAACGCAGGAGTCATTAGATCTATCGATGAAACTGTCAACCGCAGAAGGTGCTGGGATAAGCAAAAAGCAAGCTGAAGGCATCAGTGTAGAAGATGAAAAAAAGTTGTGGACCTATTCTTTTGGAGATACTGATCCGCAGAAACTCTAAGATACACTTTTCTACCTAAATGGACTGCACTTCACAATGCGCAGTGGACGAGAACATCGTTGCTTATCAACGAGCCAATTAGAAATAAAGCATGATCCTCCTTCGCTTATCTATTCAGAAAAGTGTAGCAAAACATACAATGGCGGACTTAAACAGAGAAGAATCGAACCAAAAAAAAGTAGTTCACATTGAAAACTTTTACTACAATATTTCTCAGCGCTCTCATTTCAGACTTTATGAAAAGTATCTATCAGTTCGACCGAAGACAACTGAAGCATTTTATCTCAGACCACTGAAGAACTATTCGACTTTTTGGTATAGCGCGGTACCGATTGGGAAGAATACCCTGAGAAGCTTTATGAAACGAATTTGCAAAGCATCTGGTGTTGAAGGATATAAAACAAACCACAGCTGCAGGGCAACATGCACAACCAGACTGTACGAATCCGGCTGCGATGACCACGGAATAATGAGAAGAACTGGTCATAGATCAAGTGATAGACTGAAACCTTATAAAAGAATGGGTGAGATTCATAATTTCAACAGCAGCGCTCAAATTGACAACAGGCCGGGATCACTTAATCTCAGTGTAAACAATTCAAAAAAGAACTCATATCGAACATGCGTCAAACATGTTCAACTTCAATGCAGGTTGTATCGTGTGTTTTTATCAAAGCACAAAATAGTGTTTTCTGTGCTTTCGTTTGTAAAGTCTTCAGTATTTTTCAATTATTCCATTATTGTGGTTGCGATTTCATAGCTTTTAGTGGTCACTAACATTGATATCTGATTTTTCTAAAATCAGTCATGAGCTCCTAGGAGTACTTCGATATCTCAACTACTTATTAACCGCAATTATAGAATTATATAATACTCCTACGAATTTAAATTTACTGCTTATTAACTGGTATAACCGCACCAAGTATGTATTATGTGGATAATAGTACACTAGAATGGAAGTTTGATATCTTGCCTACATGTATGTACAATGATGGCACATGGAAAAATCTATGGTTTGTAGATCAGATTCGATCTAAAACATTATATCATAGTCAAACTATTTGCCAAGTTGGTTGTGGAAGTTGTTGACAGTAATTTACAGGATTTTCATGAATGGAACTTTAAGTGAGATGGTAGCATTGTTTCATGTGAAATAGCCTACTATTCCATGGATCAATATACTGTGTCTATTTGTAGCAGTCATTGACAACTATTTTCCAATTTTTCAATGCTGGAATGTGAATCAAAAATTGGTTCAGAGTCATAATCGAATGTGGTCGGTGTGCTGTTTGTGAGAATATCTCAAGAATTCAAAGATAAAAATTCTAATTATTGGATAATTTCTTCTTCTAGCGGTTAAGAAACCTGGCGCTTTCTGGAATAAACACATTGAAAGCTTCTTTACCGACAGTCATTTCTCAGATAAATGAAATATCGCTGGATCCTTTCAATTAATTATTAAATGACTTATATGACATAGTGTGATGATATTTTGGAAGCTCATATTCGAAAGCATGCAAAGGTTTTGAAAATTGTTCAAATATATTGAACAGGGAAACCCTTTTAAGTAAAATGAATACTCTCAGATTTCTTGGCCTCTGATTTCAAGCTGGAGCAATGCATGCTCTGTAAATCGACATTACAAGTTGCGTATGTGTCTGATTATACTCTTGATTGATTATAGAAGCGATATTTCAAAATGATGAACGTACAGAACGTTTTACAGGATTTCCTTCTTTGTCATCCTGTCGCTGCAGTATTTTGTAAATTCACTATTGATTTTGTGTACATGATCTCTGGACTAGGGCAGCAATCCAGATCACAAATTGACTTGACAATTAAAAATGCCAACCCGAAAACAAGAAAGCCAGCTCGCACAATTTACATTTTGCCCCAACTAAGTTCCCCCGGCGTGTGCCATAATTTTCATGCAATTTCCATTCTAGGACTTTCTATGGTATTACATGTATTAATTTCTATGTTTTGGAGATACGTTAAGAGCATAGGCAAGCTATGGGAAATTTAGCCATATTAAAACTTATGTACTATCTTTACATGATTTATACCAAAAATTATAGTATAATCAGCCAATGCGATTTTAGCATGTTCCTTCATTATTGAATTCACACATAAAAACATGAACAACGACTAGAGTCTCAGCTCAGCCCATTGATGTAATTCGATCGAGATAACTTGATCAACCACATTTCTTCCTTCAAACACATTTACACGAAAATAATTAGTAATTACAATGAAATTCAAATTATAAAGTTTTGTAGGACCACTCTTTGTTGGGAATGACCCGAGAAATGAGGATTTCTTCTCATATTCACTCTATTTGCACAAGATAGAGAAATTTGTGTAAGGTAAAATCTCTACTGTACGTAGGTATTCAAAGCAGTAATTTATGCAACTTTAGTGAGTTATTTCATGTAACAAAATATATTAAAAAAAGGCATTGACAACTATTTCTCTTTGAAGTTTAAGCTGATTTAAATGAATCTACATCAATATTCAGCTGTCAGCTTAGATGTCTGTATCAACTTTGTACTCGACAATATCTCTGTGATTGATGAAATGTTGAGAATGTGCAAAACGCTATTAAATGTACTTTAAATGTGTATTTTAAGAAAATGTGAAGCAGAAACACGAAGATGGAAGAAAGTTCAGAGAATATTATCAGAAAAATAGGAACTGCAATCAGCTGACTTCCAGATATTCTTTGTTTATATTTCTTGTAGCAGCTATTGACTTCCAAAATATTCATTCATGAACTAACTCAGTTGAATATGTGAGAATTAGAGTGAAGAAAAGGAATGTAACAACATTGATCCAGCCTGGTTCAGGCAATTAATTTTGTCTATATTTATTCAGAAACTCATCAAAATGTAACCAATCTCTCAGCATGAGATGCTAAGTTTGGAAGAATATGAGAAGCGAGCTGGACAGAAATGTAATAATCGCATTCTCCTTCAAATTGATAACTCAATTTAGACAACTTTTGATAACTCGATGAGATTGCTGACAACATGAATTTAACTTGCTTTTACCGAATTATTAATAGTTACTGCCTAATTCACTGTAATTGCGTGCTTCTTCATTGAGAATGTTTATATTCAAAACGTCTCTTAATCCTTCGAAAAGTATTTATTCTCAATATAAAGAATGACGAATAAGAGAGGAACTGGCTGCAAGCAAAATATCATGGTGGAGGAGCCAATTTCAAACGAATGGAAATCAAAGGTCAAACAGAGAGATCGAACCGTGGCTAGCATAGAAATATGCAAGGTAGCGCATGAATGGAAATTGACATAGAAATCATGTGTTCATCACTTAGCCATTGAAGAAATGGCTTTTATCCTTTGTCAATTTGAAAACAGTCATCTCGATTGCAAGTTTCATGTCTACCAATCTCTTTTCCTTCCACGTGTACAATCCTTCTTTTTCCCAGTGATCATGAAATTATCGAAATTAATGTTGTTGTTTTCTTGGTGGCAGTGTTAGCGATGGCGGATCGCACATTCATTTCTGTTACATACTTTCCATGCTCCCTTTGACAAATTAAATTGCTGACACTAAATTTGCTGTCCAACCTGTTGCTGATACCGATGAGAAGCAAACAAAAGTTACATGCTAAATCCTCCATGAAATCAATACATATCTTTGACAACACTTCAAATCATACATGACTACCAAAACTCTGCATCATTGTTGAGAAGCGCAATTAGAACAACAGGTGAAATTGCAGGTATTCAATAAGGACTACTTTCAACACACTTCTGACGAGACGTCTGCTACTGCATGTGCAACAATAAGTAAATGCTGCATTTTTGAAAACACAAAGTAAATGGAATATTGAGTTGTATCCAGAATTGACAACTGGGAATAGACATGCTGATAAGGCGCTCAATGTGTTTCATGACTTGCTGCGTCCTCAAAATGTGCTTCAACATGTCTCCCAGACAGTTGCGTAGCCGGGTCATCTCGAGGTTTTTTTTCAAGGACTCATCGCAGAGCAGCATCATTCCTTCATTTCTGTACGTCATGCACAATTCTTCTTTTTATAGTGATCGTAAGAGGATGGCTCTGCTTTAGAGACTGTTTCGTCTCTGAAAGTTTTAGGCCTTCATTTGTCCAATGAGATGAAGTGGAACATTCATATCAACAAGGTCGTCTCGAATGCTTCCCGCCGCATGTACATACTCTTGAATTTGAAAAAATCAGGTTGTGACGTAAACACTTTACGCAATGCTTATTCCGCTTTTGTCAGATCCTTGCTTCTTTACTGTTGTCCTGTTTTTGCCTGATTATCTGATGAGAAAGTTTGTTAGAATCGAGAACAGAGCATGTAGAATCATAGGAGCGAAAATTGAGCCCTGTATTGAGAGTGCAGTTGAAAATGTCTGTCGGTCCCTGTTTGAAAAGATTGTAAAAAATGAGAACCACCCCCTTCGTGACTTTTTTAGCGCTGAAGACAGAACTTCGCGCAGTACATGCCCTCTACGCCCTCCTCGCACGAAGACCGATCGCTTTAAATCTTCATTCACTCGCTTTTGTAAATAATGTTTCTCCGTATTTGTTCTTTTCAGCTGTTATACTGTGCTGCCAACTGTAATACCTGTGACGTCTACCGAATTGTATTATGGACTGCAATAAAGATCATTATCATCGTACCTATCGTATATTCCCCACAACGCCTCATTCCTATTTACTATTTTTTATTGATCTGCTTCATATGTAAATAATGATTTTGATATTTCGCGTGATTTATTTTACTTCGATATTTTCATGTGTTTGATGTACATCTATTCATAGAACCTATGTCAACACGAAGTTGTAGCGCTGTGATTTTCATTATTGGAATAAAACACTTTACTTCTGCTTCTACTAACAGACCCAAATGGCTGCCATTTCATCCAATATCAGGAGCCAACGTCAGAGCCTTAAGGGCAAAATATCTGGTGCCAATCAAGTATTCTATAACGTCTCCTGGTTTTGAGCTCGAAGGGCATGGCGAGCGGCACGCAAGAGTCTTTCAGAGATCATCGCTTTACAGTATACTAATAATCTTTACCCGAATAGCTGTCATTTCATCGAATATCAGGAATCTTCAGCAAGCCTAGTTCACACATCTCAACATCGACACAATGCCCTATTTTAAAGCTGCAGCCATACCTGGGGTTAATTTGAGATACCCAATTAACAGATTAGGTGGGATAAGTGCATTGCTATGTTTACAAAGTTATTATTGCTGACTGTTATTGTGTTTATCACATAAGCTCAAAAAATTTCTGTACCATACGTGCGCAAGCAGTTGTATTTCAAGCACATCTTTAAAAGTTTATGCATGTATTTCACACTTTAAAAGACATCCAATTCATTATTTAATGCAATGGTAGAATATCTACTGAATTCTGGATGATTTGCTTTGCTTTTCTGATAAAACATCTTTGAACACAAGAAGAATCGTGTGGATAATTTTAATTCAATTGTTGACTTACAACACAGAATGAATAAGTGTAGTCTTTCACTTTCTATGTTGAAAAATATTTCTATCATGGAAGGAGAGAAGTTACTTCACTATATATCGGAAATAAACAACAGAAGTCTGTTCATCTTCGCATCACACTGACTCACAGTTTCATTGAGCAGTTTTCTGCTAAGATTTATTTAATTCTATTTAGGTGACAGTCTCCTGAGTAACATGTCACCGCGTTTTGTATTGCAATCACTCAAAATTATAGCATCGTAATAAATGCGGTTTGAAGATGATGAATGATCGCGCAAAATTTCATTAAATCATTTTTAAGAAATTGCCTTGTTCTTGACATTTTTCATAGAACTCAATAAATCAGTCTGAAGACGACTTCATGAGTTTCAGGGTAGTCAGATTTATTATAGTGGCTTTTGTCAAGAACCTGTAGATTTTTCTGAAAGTGTCATGTTCAGTTGAATCATGTCAATTTGAAGTTACATCGAGTGGCAATGTGCGCACCACGGTCTTAAGATGGATAAAGAAATATTTCTTAACAAAAAAACACTATAGAAATTATCGTAATAAATATATTGATCAAAATGGATCACGTGACATCTATGGAGATCATTTATCAATTTTCAGACACTTCAAATTCATGTCGTTTTTAAACTAAAAAGATGAAGCGTCTACGAGCGCAAAGTCGTTATTCCCACACTAAAGGCTTGGACGGTTCGGACATAGTCAAACTTTTGCCATAGCGATGCGATACTTTTAGTACGGATGTCCATCTTGCCTGTTTGTAGCATCAATATGACCGAGTCTGCAAAATCTGGCGCTGCCATTGAAACGAGCATGTGCCAATAATGTTTTGCTGATATGTTGAGAGCCACTGAATCAAAGCACATTTACGTTAGAGTGAGATCTCAGGAGCCTCTCCACGGGTTTTCAAAAGGGACCCAAAAAATAAAACCACCACTGCCCCCCCCCCAATACAGTTGACTACAACAGTGCGACTCGGCTTGGTCAAACATCGTTAGATGTTTTCTATCAATCTGAAGTAGGAACCATGCTTCAAACTGTCAAGCCTGTTCCCAAATCGCTGTAAATTGTAATCATCCTTGAATTGCCTTCCACAAATTTGCCATGTTCCAGCCCTGTGATTGACCCCTTTTAAAATTTTAGGAATTTAACAGACAATTTTTAGGAATTTCAGTGAAAAAATAGAATACTCTGCAATTGATATAACATTGACTTAATATCCCACATCTCATAAGACATAGTGCTTTCATGGCAGACGAACAGATTTCACGAGAGACAAAGCCTATTCAACTCAGACATAATGCTGTTTTGAAAATATATTTTGTTTTTAATACATGTAGTGACGTTGAGATTTCAACAGTAATAAAAAATACAACAGTCATACAGATTTATGAGTTGGTCAAATGTTGATTTGTTGAATTGAAATAATGAAAAGCCTCGTAATCGAGTTTCTGAACAGGACATGCGTCGTATAAGTATGCCTACGTTAATGACTTTCCTTAATGTTGGAAAGACGGCAGCATATAAGAATCGTCCAATGATTCCAGTAGACTAGACTTGGATAGGGGAGCAGATAACGCTTGACAAAGAGATGATTTTAAAAATGCCTCGTAAACGAGTTTCTGAACAGGATATGTAGTGTACAGTTATGTCTACGTTAACGGTGATGATTACTGAGGTATGATATCATCAAATAAAAGGACAATTTCTCCAGCAAAAACATGCACATCTAGCGCAGATCGCCTAACAAATTTAACGAAATTATCCCTCAAAACTGTTTAAACTCTGAAATTAAGACATTACATGTCGTAATGATTGCACACTGTATACATATTTGGATTACGAAGTCGTTTTGTTGATCGACACTGATCTAAAGTTAAAATAATATTCGGATATACGTCATACACAAGGCCTCCGTGTTTTTATAAATTATAAGAAGTGCTGGATGAAAGAGAGAATAATATAGCAAGTACCGGTAATTCACCTCCCCGACGGCAATTCGATAGTGATCTATGGATTTTCGTATCATGGAGAGTCCTGGGTTCAAACATAGATCACTGTCGAATGCCGCCGGGGAGGTGAATTACTTGCTATAATATTCTCTCTAACATCTAGCACCTCTTATAATTAATTGTATAATTATGATTGATATAATGTAACGAAGCTAAATTCCTACAAATTGTTTCTTATGGCTTGCTTAAGTCATTATTGAATTCAGTATGCTAAAAAACGCTATTTTATTGCTTAATTTGACTCTTCAAAACCTGTATAAATACATGAAAACAAGCATGAATTATATTTTTTTTTCACTAATGGCCTCCTCTTCACCCCTTATAGCCATTCCTTCTCCACCAACAAAAGTGCAACAA
Source organism: Prostheceraeus crozeri (assembly GCA_907163375.1). Classification (NCBI taxonomy): domain Eukaryota; kingdom Metazoa; phylum Platyhelminthes; order Polycladida; family Euryleptidae; genus Prostheceraeus; species Prostheceraeus crozeri. The sequence goes on from CAJQUW010000966.1 coordinate 95,408, forward strand.
CGTATAAAAACAATGTAGAAACTATCTCTAACAAGTAATATACTGCGAATATGCTGTTCAGCTTTGGTATCAAAAAGCGAGAGAAACAAATCAATGATATCAGTGAACAGTAGCAATCGCTGATACGAACAGTCTCCGTAAAAATCAATGAACACTTTAGTGTGAAAACAAATTTATTCAAACTTGGTGTGAATACCAAGTATTCTGAGGTGTTAATGAACTGGTGATCGATAAAATACTATGAATGAAATACGCCTTCGTAAAAGCGACTGCTACAACCAAGACCAGAAGTACAGTACACAAGCGTACGCTTTCACAATAGTCAAGTTTTTTGCTTCTTGTTTCCATTTAGTTCACTCTCTATTTTAGAGAATCTGACATTCAGCTCGGTTATCAATCTAGTTGTACTGTCTATCATGCCAGAAGAAATGGATATCTCTGCCATATCGGATCTTCGAACAGCTTCTCCTAGACGAGCATTTCCTTCCTGAAGCAACGTGTTGGCATCGCTTATTTGCTTTCGCAGACTTTCTTTCTCCTTTTCTAATTCAGTTATTGCTGAACGCTGACGTTTCCTGTTTTCTTCTGTTCTTGACATTTCTGTGCGACACTTGAGTTTTTCGTCTGCTGATACCGCTGCTCGATACCTCTTAGAACCCTCTCTGAATGAATGCATCATGCCTTTCGTTATTGGGATCGAAGTGGGATCGCCTCCATACGAATTAACAACATCCTTAACAGTCCTGGCACCAATTATGACGGACTGGGACAACGAGCAGCGCATGTCTGTCACGAGCTGTTTATTGGCGCTGAATCCGCGTTCAGGCTCTGAATTTCCATGCGAAAGAACAATCAGATTTCTAGCTAATTTTGTCAAAGAAGGAAATTTCGCGCAACCGACTGCTGTTTTCAGATTTCCCACATTTTTCCAATACGTATCAAGATCATCGGAAGTCGATGGAAATTCACCAGAAGATCTCACAGATTCGTAAATGGTCCACTCATCAGTCATCGTATCAATTCACGATTCCGAGATCAAATGTGGTAACTTTCCGGCTAATCTTGTGAGTGATTGTCTCGGCTCACGGGGCCAAAATTTCTTGTTCGGATGAAGCACTTGAACGTCATACAGAACGGAATCTTGTTTCGGTAAATGAATCATCAAGTAAGCGACTATTTTTGAGTAAAATGTTTTCACCTCACGAATGAATTGCTTCTGATTACGTGAGTCAAGAAATCTTGAATTCAATAACTTGCGTGCAGTTGCCGATTTCAACAGCTGAATAGTGTCTCTGGTTCTCTTTTTCTCCATAGCATACTGTTTCGTAATCACCTCCACAAGCATCAATAACTTCGGACTTCACAAAGCGTTGGAGAAGTTTGAGAAGCAGTTCTGACATGGATGAGTACAGCGCATGAATCAATGGTTTTCTGGCTTGGAATAGAATGAGGAAATCATTCAATAGCGTACCGACAGATTTCAGAAAATTCATGTAAATTTCACTCCAAGGCGATGCCAGAACAGATCGTATTCTTTTATATCTAGCAGAATTCGTGGCACTGGTGTCTTTCAACTGATTGAAATATTCCTTCAAAGATTCAAATTGACCAATATATACTCCCAGAACATCTGATAATGTCGTCCACCTGCTTTCCACATATCTTTTGAACAGACCACCCTCCAAGTTAAGTAATTCTTGAACACGAAAGTAGTCTTCCCGACGTGCCGCTGAATACTTAAAAAATGAAAACACATCCTGCAGGAACTCTTCAATACTCCAGTTTTCAATAGAATCAAGGCCTTTTCTGAAGGCGTTATGAACTGAGTGCAGATTACAATAGCCAGTTTCCAGCATTCCTGGTGAACCGGACTCATTCACAACAGAATTTATTTTCTTCCAAATCGCCTTGTTCACATTGGGTCCATCCATGCCTAATTGTATCAATTTGCTTAATGAAAACCCCGATTCGCGAATTTCCTTTAATATCGCAGTTGTAACAGTTTGCGCATCTGCATGTCCTAGAAACAACGAAGTCAGGTATCGTATGGAAACTTTCTCAGTGACGCTATCTAGGAACTGGACATAAATATCCAATTGTTTGACATTTGTTTCGTAGTGGTCTCGTCAAAATAAATAACAAATGCTGAGTTTGACTTCTTCACCGAATTTACCAGGTCTTGGTAGAAATATGGTCTTAAACCATGGGAAATCGAATAGGAAATTTTGTTTCGGGACATTTGAAAGTCCTTTGCTATTTCGCTGCTTTCAAACATAGCAGAAAAAACTGAAGATATATTGTCAGAACTTAAAAACGTCCAATTCGAATGTACCATTTGCAAAATCCATATGATTTCAGCTTTGGTAACAAGGTCCGTGTGAGACATAGTCCATTTGCCAGAGTCACCACTCAATGCAACGGATTTCTCTCCATCATCAGATCGTTCGCTGATTACAAGTTTTCTTTGACTTTTATTTTCCATCATTAGTCTTCGATGCTTTCCTGATTTGGAATGACTTAATACCTGAGGAAACCCTCCGCTGCATCCACAGACCGATTTACAAAGTGAACAACGGAATTCATAATCAGAGTGTCTTTCACACCAGGTCTTCACGACATTACCATTTCCATCAACTGAATCCAACCACGACGCATTAAATTTTGTTTTCGGCATTCGTAACCAGTGATAAAAACCTGAAAAGTCATAACTATCATTACAAGTACATAGTATATAAACGTATCAATGTGACGTAGATACATAAGATCAATGAAACCAATATCAATCAAATGTACTTTCGCATAAGAATTATCCTGAAAGTAAGAATGGCTACCTAAAGACAGCTCAGCAAGTCAGGGACGCTTACCTCCCTGCAGCCCTAACGGCTGTGCTTAGCTTTCATAAATCCTACCTAAAGACAGCTCAGCAAGCCAGGGACGCTAACCTCTCTGCAATCAGAATGGCTGTAATATCAATATGTAGGTAAGATGAAAAAACCCAACTTTTCTAATACGAAATTTTAGGAATTTTTCATTTTTCACCAAATTTTAGGAAAATTTTAGGAATTTTAGGAGAGTTTTGAAATTTTAGGAATTTTGGGAGTAATCACACCCCTGATGTTCTCAATCGATTCTTTCAAGTGCAATAAAACCATCTGCTAATTATGAAAATTATTGAAAAAGTTATCAATCACATGGGAAGCATCTCCACGACTGCTTGCAACACCCTGAAGATGATCGTTCAGAATTCAGTTATTTGGTTTCATTGCATTAAAGATATAATTAGTTACTGGCTTTGCTATTTCCATTTTTCACTCGTAGACTGCATCCTTTGATTTCACTCTTTCATTTAGTGTTTCATTAATTTCTTCTAGAATTTCACCACCATAACGTCGACGTACATTGCAACATACGCAAAAAATATTTGTGAAATTGCGAATCTCTTAAATGAGAAATCGCTAAAACCGAAGACATATTATGATGACAGAAAGAGATTTAGACATCTCACAACATGACCCTGATAACAGACAAACAAACAATAATTTCTTAACGCAAATGCTATCCACAGGGGTATACTCAAGAAAATGCCAGCAACAGACACGACTAGACCAGAGAAACTTTTGCGCAGTACAGAATCCGTAGCATCAACATCTAAGTTTTCATGAAGCACTTGGTATACAAATGAGAATATTGTGGAATACGGAAACCAAACATGTCTCTAAAAATGTCATCCTTGAATTGAAAGAGGATTTATGATCATGTCTGCGCTAATCGCTGTCAGTTAATGTGATATGAAAATCTGATATTGAAGGGAAGAGCACAAGGAGATTCCGCCGCTAGCGCTATTTGGCGGAATGATGTTTATTCAGCGGCAAATGCGGAATATCAGTATTGCGGCGGCATTTTGCTTTTTACTGTTTGATAGAAGAAACCATTAGCGAAAAATCAACGAAATTTCATTAGGTGAAGTGCACCATTTATTCCTCAAAAAGCCAATAATTTTCCGATTCCCAAGATGACACTTAAGTCGTTCAGAGATGGCTTCATTCATTCAGGTTGTCAGCATTCTCCTGCATGCTTAAGTAATTTTCCTTTTTCAATCCAGTTATATGATTCAGAAACACTTTTTGCTTTATACAGGGTCCCCGCGGCTTTTCGAACAAAAAATTCAAGGTTTTCAAGAGTCACGCAAATTTGAGATTTCTTATATAAGTGCTGAAATACATTCTACATGATTGAATAGATTATTTCTAAATTTCAAAATAAGTTGGAAATCAATTGAAATGTATGTTAAACACTTGAACATTCAGTTAACGATCTATGAGGCAGCCAATAGCCGCCTGGATTCCATTTCCTTGATTTTCTTTATTCCATCTCGTCGATTGATGCTGGCTGGTTTACCCGGATCCGTCCCGCGGATAGGGGCGTGGCGGAACGCCAGGGAGACCGAGAAGGCGGGCAACCCCCCACGGGCGATGCCACAGATCAAAAACAGAGCCTGAGGATCCGAAGATAGCCGCTCGGGTAGAAGAGAGGGAGTGGGGCAGTCAGGAGAAGTGGACCTGCCAATCCTGTGAAGATAGGAGTTAAGAAGAAGGCTGTGGCCGTTGCAACGAAGAACGGACAGCGCGAGGGAGGGACAGCTCCTCAGCTGCTACGCTAGGGACTTGTGAAGAAATCAAAGACGAACGAACGGAAGTCCTCCAGGAGTTGAACAGGGAGTGACGAATGAAGGACTTCAGAGAAGACAGACACTGAGGAGCTGCAGAGGGGAGAGAAGCGCCACTTTTGGCAAGCGCATCTGCAGTGTCATTGCCACTGATGTGTTCGAGTAACCAGGAAGCCACTGCAATCGAGGAAGAGCAGAGGGACGACAAAGAGGACCAGACAGAGTGGACAGACGTGGACAAGAGGGGCAACAGGGGTGAAGAGAGCACGGTCAGAGCCGAGGGAGAGTCGGACAAGAGAAGAAGAGAGGAAAAGAGACACGAGGAGTGATGGGAAACGGACCAAGAGAGAGCATGCTGGATTGCAACCATTTGAGCTGTGAAGCTTGAACAGTGCGCTCCAGTCGATTGATGCTCTCCTCGTCTGCTTTCTTCTTGTTACTTTTCTTTCGCTTTACTTTCGAGGTACGTTCGATAGTGGCGTCTTGCTTTTCAAGCTGATGTTATCATTTCCTTGGTGATATTAACTTTTTCAACATAACCCGCCTTCTGAATGTGATTTTTTTAAAAATCCTTCTGGCTGTAAGGTTGAGTGCGGTTCGGTTTCCACCACAGCGTACTTATTCGTCGAGAATCCACGTTTGACTGTTGACTGGCCGTGACGGTTCATAGATCTGAATGTTCTGCAAGCCAGAAATCAACATCAATATAACCGACCTTTAATGCTGAAAGCACTATCTGAAAATGATTTTGTGATTAAACTGATTAAAGCAGCTAGTTTGATTAATAAATATATAATCAATCACATTCATTTTCAAAATTAATTGCTTTGTGTTGTATGATATGTATACCCTTTCAATACCGAGTGACCCAGAACACTTCGGTCCGGAAGGATTGTGAAAATAATGAGCCACGCCGAAGACTTCTGGGCCATTCTGTTTTTTAACATGTAAAATATTTAAATTGATGACTTCATCAAAATTCAAGGGTTTTCAAGGGGCGCGGGAAACCTGTTTATATTATACAGTTGATTCAACATGCAAGTATACACTAAGCCTATTATGAATTTTCACCAAAATACATGTGTATTCAACATACTTTTTTCGGTGCTTATTGTCTATTTCAAAATAATTTGTTAACCTACGGAAAATTATTCACTTATGTATAATGTAGGATTAGTGCGACTTCGGTCGGATTTGCTCAGACAGATTCCAACATTCGCGCACAAGCCTGGATGTAGTACAAAGAATCTGCTAACTACCTATTCTATGCAGGTTGATTCAATGACAAATATAGACAACTGTGAGCCCCTGAAAACTTGATTTCTCGGGGTTCAATTCTCACCACAAGCACCTGCATTTCCACAATTGCTTGTCATTCCGTATTCGCTGATGTGCAATGCAGAATAATAACATACAATGAGGATAATCCACAACATTAGCTTTTTCAATTTTTGTGCCCCTCATGATCAAGCTCATGAGCTCCTTCACTATCTGTGTGTCGCAATCTCATACGCAAGGATTACACTAATTAGGAACACTTCCATATCACAGCTCTATTTGAAATTAGCGGAAGCATTTTTGCAAAATTTTTGAAGTTAGTAGTTTGATTTTCATTCTTCTAATTTTCTAAGTTTTCCTTTATCGCATCTTCCTATAACTACTTGGAAATATGGGGAAAGGATCAGAATTGTGGCAAAAACCACAAAAAGCAGATCTGGAAAAGCAGCAATAATGTTTCCATAAAAAGCATGTTCTTGTAAATCAATCAATTCGAATATTCGCACCCAGGCCTTGCTGACCACAAGGAAGTCAAAACAACCCTTGAAATATCATAGACCGAAGATCTGCTCAACATCGCGAATTGTGAAAATAATTCTGACAAAGAATTTGACGACTCGACAGAGCAACGATCTCTCCGGATGTTTCGTGTGCAGGTGGAAAAGAATTCGTGAAAGGGTAATAAGATAATTATATGTTGCAGTGTAGACTTTGCTTTGATTCTCTATCAGCATGTCGAATTCTTGCTCTGAAACAAAATCTTCGTTATAAGATGCTTTGAATAAGACAAGGAAGCAACTCAGATGTCTAAATTTTCGAAAACAAATTTGAGATTTTCTCAAGTTAAGATGAGAGAACAAAAAAAATTATAACAAAATATAATTCAAGCTAGCTAGTGTTTCAATATAATGAAATATTCAACTGTCTCTATTCATCAAATGTAAGGATTGTCTGTCCCTTAGTAACTACCGTAGAAGCAAATGTTGATTGTTGTACTTGTCTGACCTCAGAGCGACTCAACCAAAGGCGTCACTTGAGAATCGTGTTCTTCTTTCTATGGAAAGGATAATAGTACGTTTGACTTGTTTAAATCGTCAAGATGCTCATCCGCTTGAGTAGACTGCCAAAGTGAACTGCATCCTTGTATCTATTTGAAGGAAAATATGAAGACACAAGAATGCAGGAATCCTGGACGTACAGAAAGAGAAGCGGGCCGCCGACTTCAAGATTATTACTCATTGACGCAATATGAAAATGAACATTTCATTTACAAGGTGTTGATGCACAATAGACTTCATTTTTTCAGTCTGCCTTCACGGACGCACTGGCCTTGTGGTAGACTGCTCGCTCTGCGTCCGAGACCCAGGATCAAATCTTGGTCGGACCAAACCTAGGGTTTTGAAGCTGGCACACTCTGCATTCTTACGTAGTACACAGTACGAAAGAATGTGAGTGGGATAGATGAAATTCGGTCACATAGAAGATACTTATCGCTTTTTGTGTTTTTGAGTACAAACAATGAGCAAATAGCTTACTTTTCATCTTTATTACGACGAACGCTAATATCATTAGACAATAATAGTCAGAATATGAGCTTCATTGGTCGCCGTGGCACAGTGGCCAAGTACTTCGCCTAGCGATCTATTGGTCCAGAGGTCGAGCCCCGATAGTGTCATTGGAAGTCGTCAGGAAGGGCATCCGTGCCAAAAAATCTCAATGTTCCAGATCAAAGTCTGACTGTGTCAGCACCGTGTATTGAAGCTAAACCACCCTTTTTTACACACAGGCGTAATCTACTCCCTAAGAAAGATTCTATCAATGGACTTTTAAGACCAGCGCGTTCTGCACAGAGGAAGATACGGTAATTTTCCGAAGATAACTGCAATTTACTTTACAGGATCAAGTCATAATTTCCATCCAGGCATAGATATTCATTCACTTTTCTCTCATCTGACGTATCTAGGCATTCTCCGAGTGATCTTTGCACACCATGTGACTCAATACCTCCAAGTACAAGTGCGATTGATACTTTCTTTCTTTTAATCCTTCCTCAAGGCAGATCAGAAGAGAGCCGTTTTCTTATCACTAGCTTTCTCCTTCACCCATCTGCGATATTCTCATAACAACCATTTGAAATCAAGTGCTACATTCGTAATATCAGTAGCACTATTACATTTCTTTTACGTCAGCAAAAGAATAAGATACTTTGAATTAATATTTGATATGAGAACTAACTTCTTGGGACATTAAAGAGAAAAACGAAAACGAGGAATATTAAGATACGAATCATCGCCTCAAACCGATTAGTAATTCTTCTCATAAAAGTTTAATCCGAAGACAGAGCGCTCTGTCTTTTAGAACAAGTTTTAGTATAAATTTGATCGACTAGAAAATTAGCGATGACAATCACGGTGAGCTCAAATTTCAATCTTTCGCAAAATAAGATGTCTGTTTGACAGAAACAGTTTTATGAAGGAAACTAGATATTCCTCAACCGCTCCAAGAGCTGATTGCGTACTACACTCGTCAAATGTTCTATATTTAATAACAAATCAAGAATTATCATGTGAAAGACGAAGCAGGTGGTAGTCAGACAATATAAACAAAATCCATCATTATCTATTGCTCATTACGTTGGTGCAGCAAATTACTAGCCAAATACAGACTTGATGCAAAGCAAAGCTTCTCGTAGACATTGTGTCTGGAAAAATATAGCACAAGATTAAAGAATTCAGGGTTATTTTGTAAGGTGAAGATCTAACAAATTTTGGTAGGGAAATGTGTCTTCTTATACATTATGGTTGTGAGATCGAGTCAAATTCGATGGATTGTAACCGACCGGACGGAATTAGTTTGATCTATCCTGAAGTCATGGGAAAATACTATGACCATCTTCTTGGACTTCTAAATAACTATGAAAACTAATTATACATAGAGATTAGATTTATAGATAGCTATGAAAGCATGGCTATGACGACCGACAAATTTCTTCTCTTTCGAGATGAATTTAGATATTCCAGGCAGAATTATAGAATTTTGTTCCAATGAATTGTTAATATTGATTCATAAGTTTCACCTACGTATATCTCAATATCCTATCCTCTATCCAAGATTGCGATTTTGCAGTGTAAATATTGCTGCACTGATCCAATCAAATCGTCGACCTCACTGTATAGCATTCTGTTCAGTATAAAGACAAAAGACATTACAAAATTGTGTCGATCCGTTTGAACAGTATTGGGATTTAAAAATTCCTAATATTTCCCTCTCTAAAGCCGCGTCATGGGGGAATGAATGGAGATAAGAGCTACAAATTAGGAAGTGGCAATTCTAGACAGATTCAAACATGTTCAAATGACGCGCCTTGAGAAAGTAAAATATTGGGAATATTCAAATCCCATTGCACTGGCTTCTTTTTCATTTCAGCGAAAGCCAGTGCATATAATTGCAATTAAGTATACATGTACTCTTCGCACGCTTGGTCATTCTCATACGATGATGAAAATCATCCCAGTAGTCATTTATAATAGAATATAATGCTTGCTAAATTAAATTATTCATTGAAATAGTCCTAATGAGGACTGATGGCCTTCTCCAATCCGCAAGTGTACAAATGCAATGCTGTTGGAACCATTGGATTAGTCAGTTCTTAAAAGAACGCGAAAAAAGCTTTCTCGTGGCAACGAATTAAAATTGATCAGCTTTGGCTATATATCTGGTAAAAATGGAAATCTTAAGACTTGTAACACTACTCATTCTTACTGATACCATAGATTCCAAACACTGCCGCATACACGTTCAAAACAGACGTCTAATATACTGGAAGTGGAAATATAATAGGACAATGGTCACCATCGGTTAAGGAAATTAAAAATGGATATCAGAATCATGCTAGCTGTCTTCAGTAAGTAGGAGACAATAAGTGGTTGCAAGTTTGTGATATCGGGGGTGTCATCTGTTTATGCAGATATGCACTGAATAATTGGAAAAGCCAGTTCAAATATATTCGGAACTCATTAGAGGCCAAAATCTAAGCCAAAAGTGCAGTCAGGTGGCACCAACAGTACAGCTCGGTTGCCGTCAGAGGCCAAGCTTCAAACGCCTAAGTCTCATTTAGCACATACGAGTTTTATCATAAAAGACACGAATATGCCGAGTTTAACTACTAAAATGCAGCTGAAATCGATCGAACTGCAAAAATTCAATGAAATATAATCATTTTAAAAAAAGAATCTTCAATATTTGGAAATTAAATAGAACAACTCACACATGAATTCATTGGTTTCCATCATATTGAAAAGCCTGCTACATATGCACAATATAATGCAGTAATTTAATACATTTCTTGGTAGCGATATATAACTTCATGCAATTCGGAACATGACGAAAATTAAAATTTTTCTTATGATTCTATTGAAACATCGCAGGTGGAAACTGAAAGGCAGCGAAACACATGCAGCTGAACAACAAATCGTCGAAATATGCTTATCATATCAATTATAATGAAAGAAGTTGTAGCGGAGTCGACAGATCCTTTGACAGACTGCGATGTTGCGGAGAAATTCTTACCTGAAGTCATTCCTGAAGTAAATGACTGATATTCAAATAAATCTATTTCTGTCCGCTGAAATATTTCGCTTTAACTTTCAACAGTCGTGTAAGTGATGAGAGTCTGTCTGGTATTTGGGCCTCTCATTTCATCCTTAATTCAAAAATTTCGAATATCAGACCGGGTCCAACCCAGATGCAGGATAAGAATGCTTTGTGTGATTCACTTCTCTCATCCCAAACACTGATTTCTAAATGTTGTCTTTACCTCGTTTTGTTTGAACGAATTATGCTTCAGACTTTGATGATATACAAATAACGAGAATGATGTTCATGTATTAATGGCAATAACGAATCCAGACTGAAAATTGAATGTGCTGAACAAAATTTTCGTTAAAAACATTACAATTTGAACAATAAAACTTTTTTAAAAAGTTTCTATGTTTCGTTCGAAGTTTTTCTTCTATGAAACTGATGCAATGAGAGAGAACCGAGTACCGAAGCTCCGAATTCTCAAAAATTGTTTGCAATTTAATTGGACAGAGCAATCAATTTTCATCCGCGATATTGACAATTAGTCTGACTGAGGCATTAAAAATTGCTACAAATTGTATTGTTTAAAGAAAATTGCATCGCTAAATTATTAATCATTATATGCTAGGGAGAAGCAATTAATTAAAAAAGCTGTCGACTTTATATTTCTATTCAATATAGCAAGCGATAACCCGCATAAAACTAGATAGAGATTGGAGCAGACCTAGTGAAAGCCAATGTTCATAATTAGACTTGCTACTTTATCAAAGACGTATGTTTCGCATATAAAGTAATATGTTGGGGCCTTGCAAGATCATGACTCTGAATGCCATACCAAATACGTTCGTACCATTGCTCTTGTATTCAAGAAATCCGTTAAATAATATATATCGCATGTAAGCATAGCTCTTTCATGCTATCCCTCAAATTACATATAAAAGTTAGTTAAATTATGTTTTTACTAACCCAGGCATGATGAAAATTCTCAATTCAATTGACCTATGCTAGCACACTTCACCTAATCGCATGCCATCCCTGAAGCCATCGCAGTACTGCAATGGCTTGCAATTATCTGTCTTACATAATTGAAGCATTTTTCTGACAACCCCTAGTACTGCCGCTTATCATCTACTTGTGTGAGTTTCGCTTCTGACACCGAGGCATAGCATAGAAACGAATATTAAGACAGAGATGCTCATAAAATGAACCAACAGGGCTGATCAAATGCATCAGTCTCTCGCCAAACTTGTCATTGCTTATCAAGTTCTGTTAAACGACACAAATTAAACGGCAATGTTATACGACAACGACACAAACAACTGAGAATAGAGATATCGCAAAACCAACTTGACTAACGCCTCGATAGTCATCGGCTGATTACTCAAATTCAAATTTTCAAATATCAAAATTGATATATTTTCAAGTGATGCCTCCGCAAAACCACTGGCATGTCAACAGCTTGAGGCATGCTATTATACAAGCAGTGCAACGGCGTCATCATGACGCCACTCTCTGTCTAGCTTAGCCGACACCTATTAACTATAAATAATCAGCTTCAATATCCAGTGTTTCCCATCCCTTTATCCTACGATAGCTTTCCATCAGTCGTTATAGAATGAGAATTTAACGGGCGCCAACCTCAGAAAAACAATGACAATATCAAACTCAAGGTGTGGCTTTGCAATCAGCGAATGTAAAGGACTGTGCAGGTTACTTCTATTAATGTGCTTCAGCTATTTATCGCTGGTGATGATAAGCAATGATGCAAAAAGTTGCTCTATTAATTTAATTAATTATCACGAATGGCCGACAAAGGCTTTATGCAAAGAATGATATTTAGAATTTTTGTCCTAATTAGATGATTAAGTCGAGTTTGAATTAGAATATGATAGCTCGGAGATATTAAGTATAGAGATGAAAGACTGAAATCATACGGACAAAGAGAGTTTATCATTTTGCATTCCATGCAGCTATCGAGTAAGATGACATGAACTTTTGGCAAAAACTGAAAATGTAGACATTGATTGCAAAAAGGTATATAAGACAACGGGAAAACAAATAGGAGAATTAAATAACGGAACAAGAGTGAGCTTAAATGATTGACAACCAAAGCACGTCGAAGTGCTACGATAAACTTAAAGGAACGAATGGATCTTGTACGTAACAATACTATGGGGATTTTCGATCTTAACTGATCAAGTGTACGGAGTTGCAGCGGGTTCCCATGTACACATGGGAGAGATTTGCGTCGCGATTGATCACTGTCATTCTGACGAAGCATCGGAGATTATAGTGTACATTCTCCTTAATCTAAATATTTCAGTGATAATCCTGAATTCTAATTAATATTAATGAAATACATGTAGTCTTTCATCGAACATTTTTTTGTCCGGATCGAGATACCTTCTACTATGATGAAAAGACTTTGTAACTAAGAAGATTTTCTGCCACTTCTGGTCAATTTCAGCTCGACGAACTGCTGGTGATAATTCAGTTTCAATAAACGAAAGAGCGAAAATGCTGTAGTTTTCAGTGATTGACTTTTACATTAGCATAGCTGTTCCTTCTCCGTCCAGGAGAACTGGGTTAAAAGCTTCGTCGGGTCATGTCTAAGATTTAAAGGAAAAAATAGGTAGCTTGTGCTTTGTATGCTTGCTCAACACGAAGCAAACAAATGAGAATGGAATATTTCAAACACTAATATTCGGCCACATGGAAGGAAGACAAGTGCTTAATGCGGTTCCGAGTATAAACAAGGCTTTCTTTTCATGTCTGTGGGCAAATTTGCAGATGGAAGCAAACTGACTTTATTTAAAGAGTCATCAACTAACGTTGCCACTAAACAAAATATCAGCAATTCTAACATCCTATCCTAAACCAGAAACAATAGAAGATTATTTGATGAACGATATTTCATGCAATTGACCAAAGTACAAGCTTCATGTTGACGAAATGCGGTAATTATTATGAAGACTCATTCCTCTTCGTACGCAAACATGATTGCTCTGAGGAAATGCAGAAATGGACTTTTGAGAATCCACCTGCTTTCTTGCTCTGCAAATGTTTTCTTGATTTAGTCAGCGCTCTCATCCCTCCTCCCTAAAAACAAACTTGCTCGATTTACGGACCAAATATTGACACAGACATCTCAAAGTGATGAAAACGCTTCCACGTCCATCATCCCAAGCAGTTGATCAGCAAATAGATTCATTGACACGATCCCGAGGCTACACCTGTTATGCAAATCTCTGTCAGATGACCTTCATGGACATTACATCAAAAATATGATCTTCTGACTAGGATGTTAGTCAATTTTAAATACACAAATCTTCAAGTTTCAAGTTACGCCTTCCAAAGACGCAATTCTCAGACTCTTGGTAGACAAAGTCATACTGTTTCATCACCTAATCTCACGTGTTCTATTCAACCGCTTATTATCGACTTAGCTCATTTCGTAAGTCTTGTTAGAAACAATTATGTCTAATTAAGTTACAGGGAATACAGTGGTGGAAATAGAGATGATTCCATGCGAATGTATGTGCTCAAGAGCATTAATTTCAAATAATGAGATGATCTTCACAAGATGGAGTTATTTCCAAATTTGAAAACGTCGGAAGGTAATGGGGTCGATGACAAAATATTTACAAATGACAAACAAATGGACAAATTTAGAAACAAACTACTTCTGAAGATAATGAAAGGTTTGTGATAAGAGCCGTGAATTCGTAAGCATGATATACTTCGGTTTTCTTCTCCCTAAGAATGTTGTACACCGATATCAGTAGTCTATGCCAACACCTCTGGTGAGGAGTCTGATTTCTATGAATCATTCTGTGAGGTTTCTATGTGAAAAAGTAAGCTGTTTCTTGGGACCAAAGCAGTAATCAAAACATCTTCAAACAAGAAATGATTTGTAGGCGTTGTTAATCCTGGTAATGCAATATAAAGATGATCGTCTAAAAAGAGTCATTCATTTGTTTCAGGGCAAGCGTCCAGGTTTAACCGTTTGAGAAATGTTACGTACTTTCATTCTTGTTTCAAACAGCCACGATGATTGATGACCCATAGGACCTATCTCAAATATTCTCAAGACACGACATTTTCTGCTTGAGTTATCACCCAGTATCACAGGGAAGCGCTTAAAAACAGAACGGTGAATTTTACCAATTCTTCAGCTATTATAATATTCAAGCGATTCCACGGTTCAGTGAGCACCAATCAACCAATTCTGCCAGAAAAGTACTCGCTCTATACCAGAGAACGACGAAGAATAATGCACTTTTTACTGAACTTTCTCCTGCTGTAATTGTATCACGTTTGTAAGAGACGAAGATTTCAAAGATATCTAAATTTTTCCTATCAGAGGATGCAATTTCTTGAAACACACAAGGACTATCAGTCGACTGTTTTATCTCTCTCTTAAGATCGAAAAACCTTTTACACTCTTTTACATGTCTACAATCGCTCTTCCGCCGATATCTTTGCATTCAAAGAGTCAGGAAGCAGTGTAGGTTCTAGTACATAATATGTAGCTTTGCCGTACATTAGACTCTACCAACAGAGCTACCGAAAAAAGACAAATCAAAGCGGCACAAATGAACCTTGTTTATTATACTCGGAGGCACATTAGGCACGGAGACTTTCTTCCATGTGGCCGAGTTGTCATTTATCCACTCTCATTCTTTTTGTGCTGAGTGCTTAGCAAGAATGAAGAGTGTACATATTTTAAAAGTCTTGGGTTTGGCCCGACCAAGGTTTGAACCAAGGTCTCCCGGACGCAGAGCGAACAATCTACCACTTATCGCCAAATAGACGAAAAGGAGGAACAAACCCTGCCGTTTTGCTGTAGTCATGAACCCCATGCTGCTGTACAAATCAGAAATGCTTGCGAGTGAAGCAAAAAATAAAACATTATATTACCAATCAAGATTGTCCACGTCAAGATAACATTTGAAAATCACAACACTCACGCTTTTAACAATTGAATCACGTGCATTACATAATTCTCAGGAATCAGTTAGTTGACAAATCATGGATAGGACTGATAACAGAATGTCAGCCAGTCTTGAATCCCTTTCTACATGATGCATGATTTTGTAAGGCTTTCTATGTCCACAGGTTAATAAGTTCCACCAAGGAGGTCTAGATATCTATAAGAGCATACGCAACAATCGGATCACAGAATGTCACAAAAAATTGACTCTGATATTCTTAGGGAGTAAACGCAAAATCACAGGTGCATGGTAGGACATCGTTGATTGCAAGAGGATACAAAACATGTTGTTAAAATAGCTGTTTTGACTTTTTTGGCATGTTTTCCATCGAGCATCCAACGAAAAAAAAATTACCTTTGGTTCTCAACGTATTCACAGAAAAAGTAGTCGCTGCACTTATTTTGAACAGCAAGACAAATGCTGCGGAATTCACTGGCTCCATATTTTTAGAGAGGAAAATTTTGAATGAAATATCATCCGATCTTCGCATTTGATTCAATGACAATGAAAGAGAGCAGATAACTCAGAGGTCACACAAAAACTCGACAAAACTTGCAAAATATTGAAAATTCATTCAGTGTTATCATTTGCACCTATCTCTGTAGCAGGCCTTTGAAGCTCTCCCACAGAAAACGTCATTCAGCCTCCTCTACAATTACTCTACAATAGATATCTAGACCTGCTTGGTTCCACGAAGCAGGTAATTATTTTCTTGATTGGAAATTATTAACCTGCTGCAGACTTCTATGGAAAAAAGTCATGCAATATAACAGATAATGCATAGATTTTTTCGGTCATTATTTCTCATAACAACCTCGAGCCTTCGGCTCTCAGTAATTAGCAAATAATGACCTCAAATCTATGCAATATCTATTACGTAATGGATAGAGGATGGCCATGCTATTCTTTGGGATATAGAGATGGAAATTATCTGATGAATCCCAAGGGCTCTAACCAGAGGGATTTCAAATAATTTCACGAGCTATGTCAGATAATCGTGTGGCTATCCCCTATCCGCTATAAAGTATGTCAGATTATTAGGACCATAGATATCCGCGATAGAATCCATCTCTACCAAGATTTTCCCTGGGAACAAATTTTCTACAACTATGCAATAATCTAGCATACTTTATATCTGTCATGAAAAATCTTGATTTCCAAACAGCAGTTGTGCACAGATCATATCGTCTAAAATTGAGTTCAATCAACGTTCTAACACGCACATTCGATATCCAATTTTTGTGTAATTAGCCAGTTCACATAACAATTCCCTGACTAAATATCCGAGATCGAAGAACGGATACTTCATACCTTCAGGAGTTTCGGTAATTAGAAGGGCTATTAGGCGACAATTACCTACGAATCATTTCACAATATAATTACTTTCATGTGTCGATAAGCGACATCGGATTGGGGTGAAACACGGCTGAATTCCACTGTGATTTGAATGATTAGACAGAACACTTTTTGATAAACTCGATACCTTCATAACCTATCATCAGAAAAAGGCAATCGACTGATCGATTAATACAAGATATTTTTATCTCAGAGCTCGGAAACATGATTGCATAAAATGATCTGAGAATCAATTTGCGTCAAATGTTCGTGACGAATATAAAATGCATCAAAATGGATTATGTCAGATGATTAACGACTGAATTCTTGAAATAAAAATCATGTAAAGGAAATGTAAACTGCAAATTTTTTGACCAGCCTTTTTACAATATTTCAATGATTTTATTGAAAATATCTCAACTGGTGCGACAATAACACAAATGAAAATTTAAAAAAATACTGAAATAAATGCACAAAGTCCTCAAAATGATTCAATGTACCGTACATCGACAGTTTCAAAGAATTTTTTTTAAAAACAGACAAGTTGGATGTTGACTGACTGGTCAATAGTTCCGCTATTTCAATGGAAAGGAGCTGAAGTGACTTTTGCTTATCAAGAAGCAGGCAACCTTCCTGTATCATTATTATCATTCTCACCAATATATTGTTATATTTCATGTTTGCATTGATTTTTTATTCTATCAGCATTTCGGATCAGAGAGCGCAATTAATAACACTTTGATTACTAATATGACCACACTTCAATTTTTGTGGTATTCGAAGGGTTGTACCAGAAATCTGATATCGACACCCGAGTCTGAGCTTTATAGTGACTGAAGGAAAATACCGTGAGACAATTTTTATCCACTGATAAATTGCTAATTACGCTTCCAAACTTCTACATCCTACCCCATGAGGAGATGAAGGGAAGATCAAGTAGAGCAATGTAGTGTTTTAAGTACTTTTATTCATTATGATAATAATAATGAATTCTTTATGTAGTCAATATGTCTTTATGTTTCAATTTATTGGTCAATGAGTCATGTAGCAGACTTGGTCTCCATTTTTTACAAACATGATCTACTCGATATTTCAGACATTTTTAAGAGCATTTCTTCAGTGCATCTGTCTTTTAGAAGGTCTGAGGTGACCACCTTACGCTAGGGCATGAATCATACCGCATTGAAGGTAATATGCGACCAGAGCAAGACTCGGGTTGTACTGCAATTGAATGTGGTGCATGTCCTCCTGACACTGCTATACCTGAACCTTTCAATTACTGGTTGTCGAAATCACCTAAAAATCAGTGCGCGCACTTGAAAAAGAAATCCACAGACTTTAATTACAATATTCAGATGTTCGAGTGAAAGAATACGAAACTAAGTCTCACGTTCTGTGAAACTGATAGCCAAAAGAAGACGGAGTACTCGAAAGTTCGCTCAAGTGCACCGTATTTTAAGTAAGATGTTTATCTAAAAGTATCATGCTAATGGAGAGCTTCTCAGGTAACAGGAGTAATTACATTTCATCGTTCATTTATCATTCATCATCAAAGGCAAATTAACTATCAATGACACTGTCATTCAACCGTGAATAGGATTTTTGTAAAAGGAAGCAGAACTGATTAATCAGTCTTTTTTAAGATTATCAACTTGTACCTATTTTGAAAACCAGCGAGTAAAATGATCATTCAATGTTTAAATTTTAGAAGCTGGCACATAAAGTACATTCGCAGACTGCTCAAACTTGTCGGTTTACTAAATTAATGACTATTCAACGGTGAAACTAGGAACTTATCAGGTTGGTTGCACAAAGAAAAAATATTCTTCGCCACTTGCGGAAGACACTTGCGAACGCCTTCCCAGGATTCCTTCAGAATGCCATTACACGACGACTTCTTCAGATTCCAGGAGTTCAGATAGCTACGCCTCTGTTTTATCAATCGAGTAAACCTGTCAGACCAATCATTAGGAACATGAAAAACGAAGGAAGATGAACATAAGCTTTTTCCTCAACTTGAAACCCGTCAGCATTTCTTCGCTGTGAATTCAGACAACCCTAACTGTAACTGATACAACACTACACTGCTTGTGTTCATTCATGGTCTCCGCGGCACAGTGGTTAAGTGCTTGGCCTAGCGATCTTTTGGTCTAGAGGTCGAACCCTGAAGGTGTCACTGGAAGGGCTTCCGAGCTCAAGCTATCACAACGCTCCGGAAATGCCTGATCATATCAGCACCATCAGTGGACAGGGGAGATACTGAAGCTTCATTTCACATCAGCTGTGTTATGTTAACAACAAAGCTTGCATTGACATCCCCCATATGTCTCTTGGATGCAAAGAGGTTGAATGGAGACTTATGAACAAATGATCGAGGACTCATGAAAGAGACTTAGTGGAACTAAACGTGCAGAGTCATCAGTTAACTTCGTTGCATTTGTATTTTGATGCTGCGCTTCTATTTTTGATTTGTGTTGACGTGTCATCGATCGGTTGTGATGCACGTGATAATAATCAGTTTCCCTAAAGATTACGAGCTTATCGCATTGAAGGCGCTTGTTTATTTTAACTTTTTATTTTTAATTGTTTTGTCAAACTTGTTTATTTTAACTCCGAAAACAAGACGATTCGAACGATAACCAGTCTTCAGAGTCATGAAATACCACAATAAGGAAGCATCAGAAACTTTGCTTGCAAAACAGTGACTCAATCTAAATATAATTGACTTCCCATCAATCTTCACTTCTGGAAATGTTGCCTTCTTTCAATATGATGCTAATTTGGGACCAGTGTGAAGGATTGTCACGCCGACGGTGAAAAAAATGCTGGAAAACTGCTTCCATGCAAATGTTTATGAATTCGATAACTTATCCGTCCAAATATTTCCTCAATGAAAACTTTAAAGGAAATTGAACATCTAAAGTGATACATGCAGATGAAGCGGATTATTTACACATGAAAGATAAATATTTGACAATTTTAAAAATTGAAATGATAAAATATGAAAAACTTGAATTAATGACGCTATTTTTAGGAGCCACAAATCTGTGCTTCTCGGTCAAACTCAAGACATAAACCTAGTTAGGTCTATGCGACCGATCTTCGGCCATCATTTCTTTGACAGAACTACATGACAATTGACGTAGGGTCCTGTCGCGATTTCTCTCTATTTCGGCAATCGGTGATCCCGTGCTTCTGAAAAGTTTCAGGTTTCATTGAGACCGCAAGCGTGGGTTTTACGTCTGCAGTTCAACTGCGACCTTCTTTCTGTTTCCAAATTCCATCACTTTCGCTGATAGCTACAAATTCGCTAACAAGCCAACAATTTTCAGGAATGAAGAAGTTCGTCCGCATGAAATACAGTACATAGTATCATGGAGCGCAAGTGAACTTCCTATTCAATAAGAAGACGAACGTGTTTCCGATAGACACCATCCTTCCCCTTCTATTCTCTTGTCAGTGCTGTATCCACGACTTCGCACCTTTTGTAACCTTCAGGAAGCTAAGGACTAAATTCCATTAGTCTATAATGTGACGGAAAATGTGGTGAAAAATCTAACGAGACTTTCACCTTTTTCCCAACAAGATAGACACATCTCTCAATTTGAAAGAAACCTATCAGTCAGATGATTGGCAATCTCTAATGAAATAATTTAATTAAGACCCTCAGCAATGTTCAGGAGATCAAACATAGAATGAAATGATTGGCTGACTAATCATCAAACAAATGTAAATCAATTATTGCTTGCATCAGTTTGGGAGATGCATTTCATAATTATCTTGTTTAAACATTATCAAACGACAATATGTAATCATATAATCGATGAAGAACCAGAGCAGTGAATTAGCTTCACTTTGAATGAAAAATCATCTGATAAATACAGTGGAACTTATCCCGCAGTCAGTTGAAGAAAAAAAAAAGCAAGCTTCTTCAAATGGCCATGCTTTCTTCGTTTTGAAAAGAGCAGTCAGAAAGGAAGCACTTTTAGAAAAGGAGTGTAGCAAATATCGTCTTCGATAATTAGATTTACAAATTTGATAACAGAAGTTTGATGACCTATACCGTTATGACATCATCAGCTAAGTGCCAAACATAACTGACGAGCGATCGAATTAACTGCCTCGTGCCTCAGTTTTCGAATTTCTTATTTTTAACAGTTCCAAACGTTTTGCAAAATTTTTTGAATCAAGGTTGTTCCT
>CAJQUW010000967.1:0-10626 GCA_907163375.1 Prostheceraeus crozeri
CATGTAGTGTTATGAGACGTAAGAATAGAGTTACTAAAGGTCCTGGAAATCCTGGAAAAGTCCTGGAAAACGAAACCGGCACCTGGAAATCCTGGAAATAGCCTGGAAAAAGCTTTTTTGTAGCCAAGCATATATGATCTGTGACATCGATCTCACTTGTAAAAATGCATGTTAATTGAAAAACAAATTGTGTGGCTTTGAAAAGAATGTTGCTAGTCTGATTTCCATGCGATATCAAAAACGTTTTGATGATTAGTCTTATACATCATTCCAAACTTGAAAAATGAAATGGATATCGAACTGCAATCCATCGAACATGAAAGTTCAAAGTTGCAAGACCAAATTAACGAAGTGAACAACATGGCTGCTGCTGTAAAAGCAGCGAAATTGCTGCTTTAGTTCCTTTTTCTTGATTTTAATTTTGAAATAGCATGCATTATCAACAGCTAATTTAGTTTACAATCAATTAATCCTTTCTCATCGGCTATCACATTGTAGGTGTCCTTGCATCTTAGTACTCGTACATAATGAGGAAATATATACATAATCCCTTAGTTTTATGTCCGCTTTACATATCAACTAGTTTTTCTTTAGCCTGTTACAAAAATTCAAAGTTATGAAGTCAAAAATTATGTAGATAAATGATGCCAAAATTAGGTGAAACCAGTAGTCAGCACATGCATCTACTCTGTTGCTCCAATCACCAAACTTCATGCATTCTGATCGATGAGTATGGCAACTTAAGTGGCAAATCAACTATGCGAAAGGGTTAATGATTTTCACACCAGCTTCTTAATCAGCTATAATTCCAAAGTTTTATACAGTTGTGGTCCTCGTCCTTGAGATTTCTGATTGTTATATTCCCATGGTAAATGGGAGATACACTTGTTTCCATTTTTTGTTTTTGTCGCTGATGATAATAAGAAAATGTAACAATTGTTTCAAGTGATTTCATGCGTATTATTATTTACATTCATATGTACAAAACATTGTTCTTGAGGATGATTTAACGTCACAAACAAAAGATTCTTCATAATGCTGTTTTAGCATTTAAAAAGATTTTACGATAATTCTGGTTAAACAAAGTTTTGATATTTAGCAGCAGACTCGTTTTCCATGTTCTCATGTTAGATGAGTGTATGGGATGTATGAATCGAATCCTATCGAGGAAACTTACGTGTGTTTAGTGATTCTGATTTTGTTAATCAAATAGCAAGCTTGTTAATCTAGGAGAGGGTGCCAATTCTGATCTGACGGACATCTTCGTGGCATATTCATTTCTAATAATTTCCAAAGCAGTTGCTAAAGCGCTGCACATCCCTTTTCAGCATGATTTTTGTTTGATAGTTTACATATTAACAGGGCTAGGATAATAATTTTTCCACATAAGTTGACGTTTCTCGTAAATTTCACGTATTTCGTTTTTGTTGCTGAAGCATCTGTAAGCTGCTCCAAACAATCAACCAACGTGAAAAATATCGCGATCGGAAATGATCTGGAAACAGTGCTAAGTTTCCTCAACTGAGTTTTGGAAATACCTTTAATTATGCAAAAAAGCGTTCCCTAGCAACCGCTGATAGACAAAAAGCCATTCGAACCAGCGTAGTCAAAATAGGGGGTAGCTGTCTCCCCGATATAAATCCGAGACTTAATCATGAATCCTGGAATTTCTTTGAATTTATCCTGGAAATCTTGGAAATGTCCTGGAAAATGGTTTTCCAGTTTCTGTAGAAACCTTGAAGAAAAGTGACGTCGAAGTTCGATTACGGGACGCAAATCCTCATCTGGTTGATGCTGATGGTGATGTCTGTCACCATGTCAATAATGCCAACAAGAAATTTCGTGATAACTTCTTATCCATCCAAAAACTGCTTGAATTGCTCCATTGTGAGATGAAGTCAGACATTCGACAGTCAATAGAAAAAGTTTGTGAAATTATGAACATGTCTTTCCTCAAATTGGAAAGAGTATTAGAACATCGATTTGTTTATCCACAAGATGTCAATGAAATATTTTTAAAAATGCCTGATCCACTCACCTTAATATATTTTGGATGACTTTAACATGAGGAACAATTATTGAATGCTGTCATCATCATTGAAGATATTATCGATCGCCACAAAATTTCAGCCGGAGGTTCTGATACGAGAATTGGGGATGGAATTGAAAAGTCGAACATGGGCTACTGATCATGGGGCATCAAGAAAAATTGAAATAGCAAATCTCCTGTTCCAACAGCGCGATGTAGCGATGTTAGAATGTTTTTCCTGTTCAGAAGTGTTCACTATTTTCTTGGGGTTCATCAAACTGTTCGAGAATCAAGAACCCAAGATTCAGTATCTCTACAGTAAGATGATTGAATTGCTTCTCATAATTATGTCAAAATACATCAAAATCGAGTTCATTAATGCTGAACATAAGATGTCTGACATTATGTCTTTGAACTTTTCTGACGAAAGTATCTGGCTACCTGATCGACAACTCGGTATTCGTAGACTATGTCGTACCAACGTTAAAAAATTTCCTATCAAGAAAGCAGTCCTTGAAAAACAAACGAAAAGGTTTCGCGATGCATGCATAACAGTTACTCAAAAAAGCTACCAATTTCTAATTCGAATCGCTGCCCTGGATCACAAAGAGCGTGGAAAAAATGAGACGCCGTCACGATTAAGATCTGTAGCTGAGAATCTTCCCAATCTAATTGATTCTGAAGGTATGCTTTATCTTGAAGAAGAAATCATCCAGTATTGTCTGGACAGGAATATTGAAGGGCACTTAACTGACGACAGAATCGAATTATATGGGAATTGTATTTTCAATTTGAAACGATATTCATATCTTGAAAACCTTGTTCGGGCTCTCCTGACCGCCTTTCATGGACCTCTCGTAGAAGGTTGTTTCAACCAAATGGGAAACAATAACTGACAAACGTCAGCGCTTGAAGATACAAGGACTTGATGCCCAACTTTCAATTAAATATTCCCTTCGATCAAGTCAAACATCCGCTATTGAGTATTTCGGATCCAAGAATCCTTTGAATGAAGATCCGAATCCTAACCTTCTCAAGAATTTACGACAAGCACGAGCAAAATATGATTCGGACTTGAAGAAGATGAAAGACGTGAAGGCAAAGAAAACTTGGCTTTAATAAAGGCCCGACAAGAACAGCGCACTAAGAGAAACAGGTTATTGAAGCAACTTGTGGACAGAAATCGTAAACAAGCTAATAGGAAACGGAAAATGCCAAAGTCTCAAGTATTTACTCTTCCTAAGATACCTAAACTAGACGCATAAAATCTGTGCATCTTTAACCGGGTCAAACATTAAGACATTTCAACAGGAAAGCTAATGTGTTATCCGAGTTTAAAGCCTCTCCTTGTTCTATTAGTTGAGCTTGAAATTTGAAATACATGTTCTGTATGCTCCGCTCGTTTTTGTGTGATAGAGTTTTTATTTAAATGTATTCAAGGCATGTAAATATGCAATAGATGCAGATACATCGGATATGATGAAGTAGAATTTTATGTATGAGAACATTTCAATGGCATCTTTATAGAATACGCACTGTATCATCTTTGATGTAAAAAAATCATCGGGTTATAGCGTAAAGTGTAGGGATTGAAAAAGGGAAACAATTTTATCTGACAAATGAAATAACGAATGAAAATAATACAATATAAAAATTACATGCATCAATACAACGTGCGTTGAAAAGTCTGGCGATGATCATTTAGAGAAAATGATTTAACGATGTTGAATATGAGTTGTCGGAATGTAAAGAACAAATAGGGTCTACTTGTCACTGTACATGATTGTAGTCGAAGTTAGAATGTTAGTAGTATTGCAAAGGGAGCCCCGTCAATCTCATGATTACTTATGGGAGGTCTTTCATAAGACCTGTTATTTTATGCTGGACTCCTTTTTTCGGTGCATTGAATAGTGAAAGAAAAGCCATTATTAACTGTAAAAACATGCAAAACGAATCATATGCTTGAAAGTCTGTACTTGTGACAAATGATGAATTTTTTCCATTGTAAGCGTCTAATGACCTATAAAAATATTTTCAGAAGTATGTCCTCTTTCGACACAAATCAGTCAACTTGTACAAATTCGAACTTTTTACAGCTTATCTTTCAAATAGATTATAATAGATTACAACTATTTTCAGAAATGTCAAATGCCTGATCATCCTCTGTTTCATTTAGTTCAGCATTCAAAGGTGAATTGTTCCGTTCTGCAAAACTAATCATCGTCGAAACTGCTTTGTGATCTCATCTGAAATGTTGGGAGCTGTTTGACTGATTTATCTTAAAACGTCATTTCCTGGCTCCTTGTAATTTTGTAAATGTCATTTTTGATTCTCATTTTGAAATCTGTGCGTGTTTTCTTCTATGTTTTCTTCATCTCAGAGGTCTTTGAACACTTACAAAAATGTCTACGTATTGAAACATGAATTCCCTAATTGTAACCGGATATAGATCATTTTATGTTTTTGGGGCACTCTGTGATGACTGAGCCTACTTCCTGTCGAGGCCACAGAGATGGATTTCTTGCGGTTGTGTAACCGGCAGAGACAGGACAATTTGTCCATGTCACTGGACTCTCTCAAGACAAGCACATAGCTGATAGAAATGGATCATTGTCAGAAGCTGATGAAGTTGAAGTGTGATGAAATTCTTTAACAATTGCGTAATGTTGCACTGCCGCAACCCTGCCACCTCATTTCATTCATCTTGCAATATATTACGCAATTTGGTGACTTTCATGCATTACCTTCAACGAAAGCCTCTCACAATATCTGAGGAAGACACAAAATACAATCTAGCTATCATGGCACATTGGAAAGGAGCAGGTCCTGATAAAGTACAAACTTTCTAGATAAAGAAGCTGAACAAACTGCATGGTAGACGTTCGAAGTACTACGACGAATTTCTTCGAAATCCAGATGTGATACCGAAGTTGTTGTTCAATGGTAGGACGGTGCTAATTACGAAATTCGATAACAAACCACCGACTCTGGAAAACTTCAGACCCATAACCTGTCTTCCGACACTACTGAAACTATTCACCGGAATAATTGCAAATAAGATCAATGACCATTTTAAATCAAAGAAGAAAAAGGGTGTCGTCCAAGATGCAGAGACACTGAAGAACAACTTGCCATAGACAGAGCGATCACCAGTGAAAGCAGAAAGCGGAAGACGTACTTGTCAACGGCATGGATTGATTATCGCAAAGCTTTCGATTCTATTCCGCATTCCTGGATCATCAAATGCCTTGATATGTACAAAGTCATTACCAATAGTAGTCACAGCATCATTGAAAAGATGGGAGACGAATTTGACACATGGAAATGAAAGCATTGGACAGATAAAGATCAAAAGAGGGATCTTCCACAGGGACTCACTGTCACCACTCATGTTCTGCCTTGCCATGAACCCGCTCACTGACAGAGCGATCACCAGTGAAAGCAGAAAGCGGAAGACGTACATGTCAACGGCATGGATTGATTATCGCAAAGCTTTCGATTCTATTCCGCAATCCGGATCAGCAAATCCTGATATGTACAAAGTCGTACCAATAGTAGGTCACAGCATCATTGAAAAGATGGCGACAAATTGAACCATGGAAATGAAGCATTGACAATAAAGATCAAAAGGGGGATCCGCCACAGGACTCACATGTCACCAACTCATGTCTGCCTTCATGAACCCGCTCACTGACAATCATACAGGCTCACAAAAGGACTAAGATCAACCATTCTACTATAATATGAAGACTTGAAACTATATGGGAAACGGAAGCGACATCACTGCCTTAATAGAACACCGTAAAACATACATCGATGACATCAGTATGAAAAGTTTGTAATCGAAAATATGCGCACAGACTTATAGTCCAATCAAGGAGAATTATCGAACTATATTGTTATCAAATTGAAGAAGTAAATATAAAGGATGGTTCTTAAGAAGGATGAAGAATAATCTCGAATCCTTCAACATCACGAGCGAACCTTGATAATAAAAAACAATGTCATGCAGTTTGAAAAGACAAGACGAGGTTAAAGAAGATTCCTGAGATCAAATTATATGCAAGAACATACAGTGCCGGAAAGCACGTTGTCATAATCCACAATTACGCATCAAATAGACTTAATTGTTGTCATTCACGTAAATACATCATAGATTCTGCTCATTCACTCAGGTCCTTGTTTGAATGATCTATAACACCATGCTGAACTTGTCCCATTGTCCTCAATGAATCAACAAATGCTTGAACACTAATTCAGTAGGTTGCTGGCTAACAAAGGTCCAGTAAACAAATCTTTGCTTCTTTGCACAGCTAAAAATGAACGAAACAGAGAAAGTGTAAATTTCTAGTGTGGACTCTAGCGCAGCCACACAACAAAGACGCAAAAGGAAATTGCAAACTTGGAATGAACTCAGTCAGGTGTTCTCAAAGATCATCAATAGTTGAGAAGAAATTGAACACCAGCCACTGCGTTCGATAATTGCGGGTGGTCACAACAAGATTTTTGACGATCTCGCGCTAAGTTGATGAAACTAGTTGTCATAAAGATCCGGTGCGACAGCAATGACTTTAGAAGCACTGGGAACAGAGTTTCGAAGACGTGAGTGTCAAAAACTGTGGAGGCGAGCGCTCGAGAAGTTGGGTGTCGAACCATCAGACCCTAAACAAAGCCACTTCCTGACAAGCCTTACACAAAGCCAAGCGATGTCAATGGGCACGAAGCACCAAGACAGGAGCTTGCAACATGGAGGCGGAGTTCCTTTGAGTGACGAGACATTCATTTGTCCTGACAGTACGTCAGCTCCAAGGTTTGTTCGAGTCGTTGAGGGCATCCATTAACAAAGATCACTGCAAATTCTCTGTAAGCATCCAACCCAAGGTCAAGATTTGGCCTGCTTTTCCTAACGAAGGTCCTGTACGGGCACATGTCATTGAAGGCTCTATGAACACTGATCGCTACATCAATGACATCCTAGGAGCTGGCGAGTCCATGTCCAGAAATCGCTGAAACGTTCCATGACGCACGCGATATCCACAGATAACAATCACCCTACCACGTCCAGCAAGAGATCAAAAAGAGTATCTTCCACCATGTGTTCCACTGCTTGACTGTCCGCAACATCCACCGGATTGCAACCCAATCGAGAACTTGTGGGCTCTCGTGAAGATGAAGTTAGGAAAGTTCGACTGCAAAACCAAATCCGACCTCATCAGCAACTTCATCAAAGTGTGGAACAGGGATATGTAGATCAAAGAAGTGTGCAAGACTTTAGCAGACTCAATGCCCAAAAGAGTGAAAGCCATTATTGAGGACAGGGGGATAATATTGATTATTGAGTTTGGGAAGATATTTTTAAAAAAAAATGATGAAAAAATATATGTAATTAATGATGGAAGTCATTGCTTTTGATTAAGTGATTAAAGGAAATTAAATTACTGATCAGTGATAAAAGCGTGCAAAAACGGGATTTTGTTACGATATGACAACTTGCTGTCCGGCACTGTATTTGACGCTATAAATGCATATACTGTCCCTGTGATTCGGTACACAGTTGGTGTGCTGAAATGGACAGTGCAAGAGATCAGTGAATGAAACCGGAAGAGCCGCAAAATACTGACAATGTATAAAGGATTGCACCCAAAACTAACATTGACCGCCTCTAGCTACCGCGGGATCGGGGAGGTAGGGGAGTTAAAGACCTTAGGGAGATCATAGAACAAGAAGACCGGAACCTAACAGAGTACATAAATGGCAAAGAGGATGACCCACTGTAGTCCGGCAGCCAGACCGAGTTTCTGCAGGGAACGAGGCTGAAAATGAGACTTTCACAGAATGATGTACACCTCATAGCATAGTCCGGCAGCCAGCACGAGTTTCTGCAGGGAACGAGGCCGACAATGAGACTCACAGAATGATGTGCACCTCATAGTCCGGCAGCCAGCACGAGTTTGTGCAGGGAACGAGGCCGACAATGAGACTTTCACAGAATGATGTACACCTTATGCCTACTTCGAATCGGCACGTCTGCCAAGTTCTAGTGAGCTCCTCTTGTCAGACAGGATAAAAGAAAAACACATGTAAATCCAATGGGACGCAGATTGCAGTTTTTGGCTAAGATGAAATTTTCTATGTTTTCTCTGATTAAACGACAAGTACTAAGCCCAGAGTCAAAATTTTTGACATAGAATGTCTTCAGGTCATTTCCTTTCATTTTCATGCACCCTGTCTATATAGCTAGACATACTTAGATTTGGCGAGCATCTTAATGTCGGCAAACACAAACATTTTGAGCAACTTTATCCACATTCAGCCACATTCTCGCATACATCGCCGATCAGAAGCTTGATAATATCACATGCACATAATAGGAAATGGCCTGAAGACATTCTATGTCAAAAATTTTGACTCTGGGCTTAGTACTTGTCGTTTAATCAGAGAAAACATAGAAAATTTCATCTTAGCCAAAAACTGCAATCTGCGTCCCATTGGATTTACATGTGTTTTTCTTTTATCCTGTCTGACAAGAGGAGCTCACTAGAACTTGGCAGACGTGCCGATTCGAAGTAGGCATGAGGTGTACATCATTCTGTGAAAGTCTCATTGTCGGCCTCGTTCCCTGCACAAACTCGTGCTGGCTGCCGGACTATGAGGTGCACATCATTCTGTGAGAGTCTCATTGTCGGCCTCGTTCCCTGCAGAAGCTCGTTCTGGCTGCAGAGACCACCGAAGAATGGAAAAAGAATGTGATAGAAAATCGGCACCAAAGATGGAATGATGAGGCAATGCATGGGCAATGCGCGAGACAAGTGGAAGAAATAACGTCGAGGAAGGCTTGCTTCGGTTGGCTGAAATCGGTCAATCTGAAGATGGCAACTGAGGCGTTACTAACAGCAGCACAGGACCAAGCAATAAAGACGAAGGCACATTCCACGTACATACTAAAAATTAGCAACGATACCAAGTGCAGAATGTGCATGTCTGCAGATGAGACAGTATCCCATATACTGACAGGATAGTCTAAGTTGGAACCACGAATATCTGAACTGTCACAATGTAAATATAATGTAATATATATATAATATTATATGATTATCAGGAAAATCAAACTTTAGACCAGACGAACTGGAGTAGCTAGGACATCACATAGAAGCTATCAAAATCCTTTTCTATTTCATCGGAAAAGAAATCTCAAGTTACAATCGAGAATTAGTTGGTAGTTCCATATGTTATTTCACCAGACTTTTCTAGAACATTCACCTTTTTGCGAGAGAAAACTGTAAGAAATTTGCCTCCAATTTTCTAGCATGGTACAGCCTCCTTACTCAGGTGGAATAAAGGCTGTCTGATTTTGCAATATTCCTTCAACATAATAACTTCTTGGATCTTTTATTTTATAATTTCCTTATAAATTTTCAGAACATGCCTCGTCGGTTTAAAATGATCTCGTCCAATGCTATTACACATAAAAAGTTTTCAGTCTTTTGTCTTTCGCAAAGCTGCAGAAGGCAGCGTCCTTAGGATCGTCCTTTTTATTAGCACACTTAGCCTTGATCGTATTGCGCATAGCTGATTCGTCGCGAAGCTTGCTTGCAGTGGCGTATCAGATAATTAGCAGCTGTGACGTCATCTCGTCTCCTAAAGTTGATAATTACGGCTAAGGCATCATAGGTGCGTCAAAATTAGCAGGATTAACTATTCATGCAATGAATGCACAACGTTGGAAATTTGACCGAACTACATCTTTAAATTCATTTTGTTTAACTGCAATCCTCGATCCACCATCTTTTGCCTGCTAAACCGCGTAGGTTTTTGACAACACTTGGTTTACAGTCTGACAGCATTGTGCTATTACTGTCCATTGTTCTGGTAGAAGGGAATATACGGTCACGAAGTGCAAGACGATGTCTGTTGCCTTATTGCGCGTCACTTTCATCACAGCGCGTTGCTATGACAGTGTTGATGTCCATCGATTACTTACTACATTAAGGCGTCATCGTGTATAATTCTTGGCGTGCTGCCTGCACAGAAATCTGTGGCTGCCTGCCTAGGTCATATCGGCGCAGTGTTCCTATTCTATCCAGTGGCTCAACTATCGACAGACAGATACACGAAATCGACAAAGTTGAAGTTATGTTGGTGTTATATTGACTTCAGGAGTTGATCAGCACGGCCTAATAGATTCTCGCCACCATATAGTGATATTTCCTAATTGCCCTTCATTCTTGACTAAAATCTCGAAATTTGTGGCAAGTTTGATGCAGATTTATAATTGACTAAGAATTAATCAAAGTCCGGCCAACGGCGCTGTTCATATGATTTCCAGCGATGCATGCTCGACCAGGGTATTCCAATCATCTCAACGTCGAGTCTGAAGTTTTAAACATCATCGCTCTACTCCTTGAGAGCTCGGGAGTTGCACACGAGAGCCATGCCGAGTATACGTGCATTGTCGAATAGACGTTATTTTGACAGGGAAAATACAATATTCTCTCCTTCGATTTATTGACCGGTTTTTAATAAAATGATGATTTAAAAATAACCGGCGCTTCGTGCCGCAGACACTTCTGAAGGGCTTAGACGTTATTCCTTGACAT
>CAJQUW010000968.1:5000-61818 GCA_907163375.1 Prostheceraeus crozeri
CCCATGAACACAGTTCAGGAAAATGATGGTCACATAAGCTTAGAACTCTTTCTCTGGAGACACTATTGAACGCATTATAAAAATCAATTTTCGATGCATATATCCGTAAATCTATGGACTGATTCATTGATATAATCTATTTTTAGATGTAATTTCTATGGTTATTTGTGATTCCTATATTCAACAATAGCAATGTTGAATATCTAATGTTAAAGGATTTCAATTCATTCAATGCTAAATCTACGAGTATGTCAGTTTGACATTAGCATGGATTTTTGAGGGTAACAATGTAATATTGTTGAATATGTCTATATCTAGTCAATGCAATTAAAAATTTCGCATGTCTTTTATTTGAAATCGTATATTTCAAGTCATAAAAAGTTGAATACAAAAGAAAAGTAAAAAAAAATGGGTCAAGCTTCGTGGATTGCAGCCGCGTTTCCCCTTTGTATATTAATGCTGATCCTCTGCCTCAGCCAAGTGGCTTCTCTTGGATCATTTGTGGCAGATGTCATGCGCCTTCCAAGATCGGTGATGAACCGTGCTGTTGAAGGTCCCATCACCCCAGTCCTTTAAATAGCCACAGGCTGAAAAATAAAGGTCTCGTTTAGATTTTCGTATTTCCTCACCTTAGTCATTTCTCCATGTTTGGCTGCTGATGTTGGAGCGACAGACAACTGATGTAGTGATGACGCAGAGTAAGTGTCTGTGGTGCATGTGCAGTCCCAAACTAAGCATTTCCCGCTAGCAAAGGGGAAAGTCGTCATCCCGTCTGGTCTCTTTCCGTCACCCCATCCAGACCATTAGATTCCCTAACAGCGGCAAGTGCACCTTTCACCAATGCTAAGCGGATTGTCTCGTTGAGAGCACCGTGGTGAGGTATTCTGCATGCACTCATCTTGCTCGACAGCGTGTGGAGACCCTGTTTATCGACCGCAGTACCACATCTGCATTGGAATTGCTCACAAACAGGAGCACCAACACGCAAGGCAGTTGATGTTGGTACAGTTTCATTGTCCAACATCGATCCTTGCTTGAAGCCAGGATCCACTATAACGAATCTGGCCTGCTAACAATCGAACTCGAGTTAAAGTATCAGCGTTGTCCAAAAGATTGGAAAATTGGGTTTGCTTTGGAGATCATCCAAAGCCCTGCGATGGACACTTTCCTTCCCTGCTGGACATCTATCACCGTAAGCCAAAGCCCATTTCTTGGCAACATCTGAGCCATGTGTTTGAAGGGATCCGTTTGCGAATTTAAGGATTTTCATTACAAGTTCTCTGGATGCTGCTATTGAAGATATGAATGCCGAAAGGGGTATATCAGAAGCTTGTCGTACACCAAGTCCACCATATCGTATTGGAAGCTTTGATTGTTTTCATGAGTGTTCTTCTAGGGATACATTTAAGATTGATTCTACACTTGATTTGATTGTAGAATCTAAATCTAACAAGCATGATGATTTCTCGAAATAGGAAAATATTCGTAAAGGATATACAAGTCTTGGAATCAGGAAGCAATTTTTTAGCAAAAAGAGGGCCATATGCCTGTTGATTAATTTCAAACGTTCGCATTAAAAATTTAACATTTTCTATGTTAATTCATTGACATAGATTTTAGATTTTAGCAGTGAGTGAATTGAAACCGTTTAACATTAGATGTTCAACATTACTCTTTTAACATCACTTTCAACTAAATGTCGCTGATGAGGTACACTTCCATGCCAAAGATATTCATTTCATGGACATATTGGCTACATGTCTCTGTTAATCTATGCCCTGATTCATTCATCTGTTTTGAATAATTTATATGGTTCTTTGCGATGTCTATATTCAAAAAATAGCAATGTTAATACTCGTCTATACTCATTGAAAATGTAGAACTCTCTTCACTCGTTCTGTATTTTCAATGCCGTATAGACATCGTATTAGCATTGCTATACTGTAGTCCTTAAGTTTTTTTCTTCTGTATAATAATTTATTTAACAAATCACAACAATACTCAAAGATAAAAATATGAAATATAAAAAAGTCATGTAAACGCGTTGTATGACAAAATAGGGAAAGCGGGACGGGTCAAGGTGGGGTCTCAGATCACAACAAAAAGGGCTGTTGTCGTATTGGAACGCATGAGAGTCACCGCAAGGCGCACGTGTATCATTGATGTTGCATCAATTTTGGTAAGTCCAGATCTTATGGACAGTCTCGCCGACACTCGAGAGAAAAAGTTGTTTGCGCTGTTGCTCCATGAGTCGTAGGCCGTCAAGACAATCGGAAGACAATGCCACCCCAGTTCGTTGCATTTTTCCTTATTTTTGCTGATTTTTTTCGTCTCAGCATCGACAGCGACATTCTGTGGGTCAGTGCTCGCTACAAGAATATTGAATTGGTTTAGCGGATACACAACCGTAATGTCGAGTGCCAATGCCACGATGAAAGCAAAATGTCAGCCGGACGACGATGGTCATGGCCCTCTCCTCCTCCTTGTTCAATCTGAGGAGATGAATGACTTTTCCGGCAGAAGCCAAAAATACAGTCCATCAGTGCATTATTACGGCTGACAACGCCTGGACCGTACTTGCATGTCAATGCGTGATGACCGAACTGATCTAAAACTATCATTTTACTAGAAGGATAAGTCGGACGGATGGATCCTTCTAAAAACAAATCTAATCCGAGCCACCATTTCAAAATTATTTGCATTTCATTGGGATTCAGATGTAAACCGAGACCAACAGATGGCACTGCACGAAGCTAACTAGAAGCATTCGGTGAACCCACAGACCGTAGCCTGCTCTGGTGTGGTGGAGAAACGCTGTTCAATAGAATGTCAAAATCTGACTCTTTAACTGACCTTGATAGTGTTGACTGAGATATTCGCTCGCCGGAAATCAATGTCACTTCATCAAGTTGATCACGCGATTTGACAAGAGTGTTATAGTAATTAATCGCATTTGAAATAGTCTCTGATGAGGAAAGTTCATTGCTCACGCAACATAAAGATGCGATGTAAGCAGCGGTGGCATGTCGCAGGGCTGTGGAGCCGGAGCCAAGCCGGAGCCTTGAGGAGCCGATGGTTTTGGTCGGAGCCGGAGCCGATATATCACAAAGGCTCCGGCTCCGATAGTTTGAGCTTTGATATAAATCTAGAATTTTGAAAGTTATTAATTGGCATCATAAAAAAATCAAATCATTTGAAATCTAAAGATATGTCTTTTAAGTATACCAATGATCTGTCCTCCACGACATCTTTCTTTGCAGTTGCCGCCTTCTTTTGTATTATATTTATTATATATTTACACACATGTGTAATATTTTTTTATTGCATATGTTTCGTAAGACTAATTTCCATATTGACAACGTATTCTCCAAAATCCATTAATTTGAAGACTTGTTATATGCATGCTAACTAGATGATTGTAGATTCCTAGAGACAAGTCGCCAGTCATTTATGTACACATTTCCAGTTCAGTCAGCAAAGATAATATAGCTACATTTCTTGCGCAATGTCTTAAATCTAATACGGTTACTATGTAGGCTATCATCTATCGGTATGGCTACTGGCAGAAGCTACTGGCATCTGTGACAATGCCAATTTCCTTAGATTGTATTGTAGGCTCTTGTGCAGTCCCCCCACCTACATTTTTCAAAACAATCGATTATTCAATTTGATCAATTTTGATTGGAGGGATAACTCTTCACACTCACACGAATGACCTGACTACAAGTCCTCACATGGCTATAGCAATAAGCGACCCAGCCACTTCTAGTAGCGCCCTATTATTTTAAAGGTATCTCATTCACAATGAATTTCCTTTGACTTCAAAATTCAAAGGGTATATTTCAATGCGAAAAACCTGAATGCAAATTACAATGTTGACTTGCTGACGAAGTTTGCGACCATGACATCGCAATTACCCACGTAGATTTTTACAACAGCACGGAATGCTTCACTCAAACCGGTGATGCTGAAACGGACATCCAATGGTACTGCATCTTTTGACCAGAGAAAAAATGGGGGGAGGAGGACTGCACAAGAGCCGTATCGTGTAATAATATTTCCCCAAATGTCATAGATCTGTGGATTTCAAGAATTTTCATTATTATTTTTTCCGTCTGTCAACACTTATGCTGATATCATGCTGACTTATATGTAAACAATAAAAAAAGACTGAGACGCTCTCAATAAAGGAGCCTTTTGACCTCCCTTTTCTATTGTCTGTGACATTAAACCGCACGCGCATTCGAAAGCTAGCAAAGTAGATGGGATTTCTGCTGGGTGCTCGCAGTCAAATTTTTATTATGCATAGCACCCTGCAACATACTGTGTGATACTCCGAGTTCAGTTTCATCAGCCTAACCATCGTCAGAGGAATAGTGGTAATGTGTTATACATAAATTGAATATAATAATATACATGAATCATTGATGAATTATTTAGTGCATACTTTACGCCATAATGAAAAATACGAAATTAATATAATGTACGTTAGGCCTTAACTTATTAAGTATGCTGCATAGAATTACAAAACTTGTCCTAAATTAGATATTTTTAATTTCTTTAAGTATAATTTTCAATTGTACATTTCTAGCCTACACTGCAATGAGGCTATCTAAATTACAATTTCTACAGATGATGAGTCGTGGGCTACCCACCGATCATATTATTCATGGACCAACAGACTATTGAATAAAGGCAATAACAAATAACAATAACAACCTAAGCTAGCCTATATACACTTTAATATTCAATAAAGCAATTGATATCTTTATTGATACGGTATATTTGGCTATATAGCCGATACCCTTTCCATGTTCGAGTAGATACAGGCCCTATAAGCTATTTAGAGGCATACGCTATCCAGTTTCATATTCAAGCTTTGTTAAAAAGCTTATACTACTATTCGGCCCCTGTGACGGCTAATTAGGTATTTCATCATCACTCATGTGGTCTTATTTAATGTAGCCTCGTAGTAGACTGGTTGCAGGCTAGGCCAATTTATATTTAGCCAGTGCGGGAGATCTTTATCTAATTTAACCAATCCTGGCTATAACTTTATTTTATCTTTCAGAGATAGTCAATTCATGCAAAAATATATGACAAGTACGTTATTTGTCATTATATTAGGCTATTGTCATTTTTATTATTAACTTAAGTCGTTGCTTGTTAATGAAAACTAATTTGATGATTGTAGCAAGCCTCTAAAGGCCACACCGTCATCCAAAAAACCCGTTCAACGGATCCAGGATAACCAGCATAGATAAAACCTGAATTTGAAGCCGGAGCCGGAGCCAAGCCGGAGCCTTTCACATCAGTGTCGTGGAGCCGGAGCCGCAGCCGATGAGATAACGCATCGGCTCCACAGCCCTGGCATGTCGTGAAAGGGAGCGCATGCCAAGTCCACTAAAGTGTATTCCAAACTGGGCTTGTAACCAAGAATTCTGCGTAAGCTCAAGTCCAGCACACTCTTCCAAGCAACGTCGAATGCCACTATCAAATATTTTTAAAGAGCGGATTCCATTTTTCGGTGGCGTTCTGCGTGCAATATGCGCCAATTTACAAAAGAAGATACATTTTCTGAGTAACAGCAATGAAGTTTGTGGTTCCTCTAATTTTGGCAACCTGTAGAGGAGATGTCGTGCGTTTAGGATGCATCTTATGATGAATGTGTTACAGAAGTTGTCGTCTCCAGTAGGCGCACCCAGAATTTCCAAATCTGGTGAATGGGATTTTTGAATATTAGCGGGAAATGTGTCGAGACTTGAACGAGAAAATAGTTCACATTTTCTATAGTTTATCTCCAAACCAATCCAAGAAGAAGCCTCTTCAATGACGGTCGGTGTTTTCAGAATATTGTCTCGGGTGCCACAGAAGACACCATCTTCCAAATTCGAGAAATAGTATTGAATGAGTTCTTAAAATTTATTTTCAATATCGTAAAATCATCGTCATCCCAATGCAATCTCATAATTTCTCTCAAACTATGAATAACCTCAGTGCCACTTGAAACAGCCACGCCATCTGGCGCAGAATTTTTGTAAATATTGCAGATGCACTTGCTTGCAAGTCGACGAATTACGTTTCCAGCAGCAATAGGTCGAATGCCTCCTGGTGAACCATTCTTTTTCTTCAAAGCTGTTAAGGAAGCACTGCCGATAAAACTAGCAGCTTCACTAGGAATTTTCCCCGAAATCAGAATGTTGATCACTTTGCGTAATGAAGAGATTATCGGTACTGGTAAAGATACATCACACACATCCAATAAGTGTTGAATCCGTAGACCTGTAGGACCACAAGAGTATCTTTCGGGAAAGATCTGAGAATAGCCTCAATGTTGAAGTTCGGCCCCAATTGAAGGGGTGGAGCCACATCATCTATGAAGATCGTAGGCTCTGGTCCATGCTGATGCTTCGACTGAAGGGATGCCCATGTTTCCACATTATTTGGCGCGATTCCATTCGACTTCAAAATACGGCACGCCCGCCCATACTGTCCATTTGCAGCATTATTTAAGGCGGCATCTATGATCGATTGATCTATACAATCAGCATCTTGGTTTCTTGAAGTTCTCTTACTGTCACGACTTTGAATGGATATGGCTGTCGACTTTGCAGCATTCCATAATTCAATATGCTTTCCATCTTTCCACTGTTGGTAAAATTTAGCAATGTCAGGCAGACGATGACCTTTACCGGCACGCTTCTGTGAAGACAGGACGGACTTTGGTAGCATGCGTAGCTTCTTCCAGGAATCTTCCGAGTTTGCAGTCACAATATCCAATAATGCATCTGATGCAATCTGAGCAAAAATAAAACGAGCCTTGTATGGTACAGCTGTTAGAGTTGGTCGTGTAAGGGACATGATTTCACTCCAAGAAGGCAGAGCACTGCATTATCTGAAGCTTCGAGTTGAAAGTTCTGTGATTCACTTAAAACAAAGGAAGTATTTGGTGCGAAATTCGAAGTACATGTTTTCTTTTTGTGGTAGCTGGCTTGGGAAATAGAAACCAAGCGGGTGCATGAGCATATGTATTTTCTGTGTTCATTGAGCCATGTTGCTGTAATGGTACCTGCTGAATAAATGCCGAGAACATGTCTTTCTAGATGGTGATGTATAGCATTGAAGGTGCTGAACGCTCCAAACAATCTTCCACTAGACATGGAACACCGGTAATCATCGGTGCACTACAGGGAGCAGCAGCATTTGAGGTTTGAGCGACAACTGCATTCACTGTGTCTATTTCAGGTTGTACATCTTTTAAATTAGAACTTTCTCCCTTGGGAGAAATATGGTTATGATGACTATCATATTCTCTTGCTTCTTTTACAACAGAATTGATTACTTCATCTATATGAGAAGAAAAACTCGACTTGCAATCATCCATAAAATGACAAATTGATACTTCGCATGTCAAGAATTTACTAGATTGCAAAATCAAAGTAAGTTAACACTGCACAAAATAGGTTTGATTTTATCAGATGAACTACGTTATCTTTTGTTGTTCCTTGGAAAGCAGGGCTTCTAGTGCCGGAAATGAAAAATTAAGTCGTAATCCTTTCAGATTCGAACCGGTGTGGACCAGGGCACTATCGCTGTCGTCGCTGAAAAGTCACACTTCAAAATTGCATTGCATTCAAATACCGAATTGCAAGCTATACCATCTTTGTCACTTAAGTTTTCGTCTCTAAGTTTTTAAAGAAAATGATTAATAAAGACCTCTTCAACACTTTAATATTGTAGTGAATGCTACGCGTCATTATTTTATTGATGCCGTCCCAGAGCCGACAACAATCGTCGTTGTTGCCGGAAACTGAATTAAAAACCACTATCAATCTAGATCAAAGAATGTGATTTCGTTAAATCTAAAAAAAATGAGAATAAATATATGAATAAAACTAGTTTATAATAGAATTAAATTAAGCAAACCACTTTCTTCATGTGGACGAGCTACAATAGTTCCACTGTCATTCTTCTGTGTTGAATGTTCAGCAAGAATGCATAGCGCATTTCAATAGAGGTTTCTTCAAATCTAGTTTTGAACCCAGGTAT
This sequence comes from Prostheceraeus crozeri, assembly GCA_907163375.1. NCBI lineage: Eukaryota > Metazoa > Platyhelminthes > Polycladida > Euryleptidae > Prostheceraeus > Prostheceraeus crozeri. Next base: position 13,050 of record CAJQUW010000968.1, read on the forward strand.
CATGAACGCAGAAAGAATACATTATCAAAGTGTCTCTGCACCGGAAAATGCACCGAAGCTCCCAAATCAAACAATGTGCAACAGTCACTTAGAATGCATTTCTACATTATTTTAGAAATGTACTAAATGTACTAATGCTTGTGACTGGATCAGAAAATCATGATTTGGAAGAACAAATAGTAATTGAATAACATAGCTCGCAGCAGCAATCTTGATAAAGTGAGGTATAGTGCATGTCTGAGCAGCTTCAGCTATGATTTCTACAAGAGAAAATTTCCTGTAAACTGCAAAATTGGACGTTGTTATTAAAATCTGGGAGAGGCAAGCAGTTGTGACATTTATTTGCATTATTGTGATATTCAAATTTGAAAGTTCTTCAAATTTCCATATTTTGAGCTCAAATCAAAACTTTACTTTCGGCATTCAATTCATTTAACATCACCTTATCTTCTAAATATATGAGGGGAACTTGCCATGAAATGAAAAATGTTGCAGCTAGGGCAGTATTATTGATCTTGCCCTTCTGGGACAGCAGGATAGATTTCATAATCACAATGGGTTTGGGACATTTGTCACAGATTTAGAAGACAAGCTATTCTATGAAGCCAGTGGGCAAGATAATCGTAGAAATCCGATACCTGATTTCTATATTTTCTTGCCCTTCTAGCTTCATGGAATACCTGTTATCAAGCAAAAACACTTTTTGTCTTTTATATAGAGCCAAGGGATTTGCTTCCAGCACGCACGTTTGTTGTATCTTACAATGAATGAAATTTATGAAGCAACAAAAAGGTGCATGCTTTAAAGAATGGACTGTAGCTTTACAACGATATTTTTTATAATAATTCATGTTCTTACACTTATGCTTGGAACATATTCTTGATTAAAATATGTATTGATGAGGTTTGAATTGTGGAAACACAGACTTGAATGTTTCTCGAATGATGAAAAAGTAATGTGACTAACGTTCATCAATAAAATAAGAAGTTACGATGATCCCTCAAACTGTATGTACCCAAAAAACTGAAGTAATAATGCTGGAAAATAATTTTGGCCAGCTTTTGCCAGTTTTAGCCGAAAAATGGTGACAAAAGCTGGTGGTTTTTACCAGGTGGTAAAAACCACCCTGGTTCTTACCGACCAACCCTGCTACTGTGTCGCTATTAGAAGACAGTAATTTAAAATCATCAGAAGATGTGAAGCAGCCGAATATGATGAAATTACGTAATAGATAAAGTATGATTTTGAGGTCATTATGGAGCTTATTAACAGAAGGCCGCTATGCCTGAGGTTAATGAGATTTATATGACCGAAATAAATCATCCATTATGTGTTATAATGCATGCTATTGATATGTTTCAGAAGAGGTTAATAATTTCCATAATTACTTCAGTACACGAATATATTAATTTTTTGAATTTAGCTTTTTTTATCTGGATGAATGATTTTCTTTGTGCTATTACCTTCATGCCGCTAATTTGTTTAGTTTAACTTGAATTTCTACTGAAATAAATCTCCTCATTTCGTTGGATCATTATTGGCGAAGGAATTTGGACTTCTACTTTGCCTGTTCCATAGAGTGAGCATGTTAGGTAGAGTAGCAATTCAGCATTAGTTAGATCCTCGGTGTATATACAGTTTCGATTTTATTATATGAACTCGTGGTGAAACATAGTACCACATGTGAGATATGCAAATTTTCACATTTTTGGAGAAATTCACACGCAATTAACTGATCATGATAGCAATACAGAAGGAATAATATCATTTTACAAATCTTTCGTGTGAAGTCAACCTTGAAGAGGTAATGTACCTTGCTAAATTGGCAATTCGATGGGATACTATTAGTTTATGACTCAGCCTTATTAATGATAGTATTTTCTCAAGCATGACATATCACAAAACTATCTGCCACTGAAAAGAGAAAAAATATACATCACAATCAAAGACATCATAATTACCTTTAAAAGATGCAAATGGGTCCGCATTGCAATTCAAATGCAAGAAGTGAAGCATAAATTAAGGCATCACAAAATCATGCTGATGAAAATTGAATTAAAAGCTTGAAATTTCAGCATGAAGTACAATAAGATCTCACCTTTTCCATGAAGACTTGAATTATAATGTGGCTCATGAAACTTTCCTGATAATCAGTTTAAATTCAGCTTAATTAAGACACATGTTGGTAAGTTTTAATTCATTTTGATATCCAACAAGTTTCATGCTACTTATACTACTATAGCTTCATGCTAGTGGCTTCACGTCGGTAGTAGATGAACACAGAAATAATCTTCAAAAATTTAGTTCCTTATAAAGTGATCAAATATTTTTTTAGACCACAGGAACGAAATCTCCGCAGAAACCTGAATATTTTCATATGAAAATTCTCACTGTATACATTACAGATTGTCGACACCCTACCTATTATATACTTATTCTATGGCTATCAGCATTCATATTCTTATTCATCAGCATTTACTTTGCAAAAGACTTTGAATTGCCAGTAGTAACTAAACAACCAAGTTATCCCACGCTTTTACATCATCGATAACGGGACGGAGAAGGACACTCCTGTAAACCGGGGCAGATCAGGCTCGCTAAGGTCTTTTGAGGCCTATTGGTCTTTGGGTTCCAAATCCCTAACACAAGTTGGTTGGCGGCCGGCAATGAATAGTCCGTTGCAAAGAATTACAAATAATGCTAGGGCGTCCCCAGCTAGAAGCGACGCGCCTCACCTTCGTCCGAGTGATGCGACAAGTGGACAAGGACTACCGCGGAACTATCAGCGGCCGCGGCTAAAGAAGCAAGTTGAAAATAAGCACAAGTGGAGAATAGCGACATGGAATGTCGGGAGCATGACAGGAAGGAGTTACGAGATATCTGAAGCATTACTTCGCCGGAACGTTGACGTTGCTTGCTTGCAGGAGACAAAGTGGAAGGGAAATAAGGCTAGAGAGATAGGTCGTGGGTACAAACTCTTCTATAGTGGTGGAGAGACGGCGAGAAACGGAGTGGGTCTGGTGATCCACCAGGATCTACTGACTAAAGTGATTAACGTTAGAAGGATCAACGACAGGATCATGTGGGTGAAGATTGTGGATGAAACTTCCCAGAAAGTGTGGACGATTATCTCAGTGTACGCCCCTCAGGTGGGCAGAAGTATTGGTGAAAAGAAGGCCTTTCTCGAAACCCTCGAGGACACGTTCTTGGATTTGGACCGTGATACCATCATCCTAGCAGGAGATATGAGCTGCCATGTGGGGAAACAAAGCGGCGGTCATAGTTCCCATGGTAACCATGGCTTTGGCATCCCAAACGCAGATGGTGAAAGTTTCCTGCAGCTATCAGATGCGATGCATCTGAGCATTGCGAATACCCGTTTCCGGAAGCGTGAGTCTCAACTCATAACGTACAACAGTGGAGGAAGGAGCACACAAGTCGACTACATTGCCATCAGTGCAAATGAAATAAAACATGTGCGCGACTGTAAAGCCTTACCTTTTGAGTGTGCAGCCACTCAGCACAGATTGGTGGTTATGGACCTGAAAAAGCATGCTGTACCAACAAAGAAGCCAAAGATGGTTTTACAAAAGGTGAAATGGTGGAAGCTGAAAGAAGAAAATGTGGCGAAGGTTTTTCGCGAGAAGCTCGTCGACAAGGATTGGGAATCATGGGAAAAATTGAGCAACGATTTGTACGAAGCTGGGAAAGTAACTTGTGGTACCACGGGTGGAGGAACTTACAGAGAAAAAAGGAATCTTGGTGGTGGAATGCAGATGTCAAAAGTGCTTTAAAGGCAAAGAGGGAAGCCTTGAAGAGATGGAGAAAAGACGATACGGATGCAAACAGAGCGGTGTACAGGGAAGCAAAGAAGGCAGCCAGGAAAGCTGTGGCATCAGCGAAGGCTGAAAGCCTAGCCGACGTATACGATAAGCTTGGAAGCCGAGAGGGAGAGAAATTGGTGTATAAGATCGCGAGAAGCCGGGACAAAATGACAAAGGACAACATCGAAGGATACTATGTGAGAGACGATCGAGGAAATTTGTGCATTGAGCCTGACAGTAACCGGCAACGATGGCGCGAGTACTTCGAAAAACTTCTCAACGAAGAGAGACCTCACGCCAACTGCGGTATGGCACCTCGAAACGATGTGGCAGTCCCCCAAATCACTCCTGCGGAAGTGGAACATCAGCTATCGAAGATGGCCAATAACAAATCTGTTGGGAGAGAAGACTTGCCTACCGAAGCTTTGCGCGCTGCTAAGAAAACAGATGAGATCGCCAATGTGTTTAATTCAATCTTAGCCTCCGCCAAGATACCGGAGAGATGGAGAGAGGGTACACTGGTCCCTATTTACAAGAAAAAGGGGGATCACAGAGAATGCAGCAACTACAGAGGTATAAATCTATTGTGCCATGATCTTAAGTTGCTGGAACGAATCATCTGGAACAGATTAAGACAGATAACAACTATTGATAGAAACCATTTTGGATTTATGCCGAGTGTCTCAACCACTGAACCTACTTTCACCCTCCGAATGAGGTTAGAGGATGCCCTCATGGAACAGAAAGACTTTAGAGCGGTGTTCGTCGAGCTGGAGAAGGCGTATGACACAGTACCGAGGGAGTACATCCCCTATATTCTCAGGAAAAGAAGTGTGCCTGAAACATACGTCCAGTTGATACAAGACATGTATAGTGACAGCAAGATAGCAGTAAGATCAAAGCACGGTGATAGTGACCGCTTCAACGTCTCTGTAGGTCTATATCAAGGCTCTGCTCTAAGCCCCTACCTCTTTATCTTGCTGTTAGATGAGATATCAAAGTCGATCAGAGGGAATGGAGAAAATGGCACACTGGAACTACTGTTTGCCGACGATCTGGTAATATCAGGAGACACAAAGGAGAAGGTCCAAGCGCGCCTGGAAAAATGGCGAGAAGCCCTCGAATCCCATGGTTTGCGACTCAGCAGAACTAAGACGGTGTACCTCAGCACAAAAGAAAGTGAGCGCATCCATCTGCAAGGCACCGCAATCCCGACGGTTGATGCCTTTAAATACCTCGGTACTGTCTTGGATGACAAAGGCACATCAGGGAGGGACATGAAGGCGAAAACACAAGCAGGTTGGCAGAACTGGAGAGCTATGTCTGGTGTCCTGTGCGACAAAAAGATGCCTCTACGACTCAAGGGCAAGGTTTTCCACACAGTGGTCCGACCCGCAATGCTGTACCATGCTGAGCTCTGGGCCCCGAAGAAAGCTGACCTTATTGCGATGTAAGTGTCAGAGATGAGGATGCTGAGGCGGTCAATGGGGAAGACAAAGAAGGATAGAATAAGAAACGATAAGATCCGTCGTATGCTCAAAGTACCCCCAATAAGCAAAGAAATTGAGACTCGCCGATGGAGATGGTTCGGACATCTGCTCAGAAGACGAGAGGATAACATCTGCAAAACAGCATGGAAACAAGAACCTGTCGACAGAAGAAAGGGAAGACCGAGAACAAGTCGGAGAACTGTGATAAAGAGTGGAATGAAGGTCAGATCGATAAACGAAGACATGGCCTCCGACCGAGCCATGTGGAAGCAACGGACTGAGGGCCACCCCGTGCTACCCGATCATCCGGGAGGCTGAAACTGGATCGAGCCCGGCCAAGGTGAGCAAGGTGAGCACTTTGCAAAAGACTCAAGATGACAATTTTGACACTTAAAGCAACACTTTGACTCAAGCTATAACCATTTGTTAATTGAAATTCATCCATGAATTCCGGTAAGATCCAGGATCATTTTGTGGAATCACGGGTTTCTGGTGGCATGTCAATCAGACAGTATGAAAAGCACATAATTAGACTGCTCGTTCGTCCTAGTTGTTGTTTCCTAGAAGGGTCGAGTCATATCTCGCATGCGATAATGAAATGCACACACCACACACGATCCACGGTCAAACACACAGAATTAGATTCATCTGCGCGCAAAATATTTAATTCTGTGGTCAAACCATAAGTCGTCAGTCGTCACTGAATAAGTAGTGAATCTCAGACAGCAGCCAGTGGCATGCATGTTATACACATCGATAAATCCTACGAAGAGATGGAGTGAGCTAAATTTCTCACGCCTGCCAATCTCTGATCAAAGAATCTGACGGACCAACATTGACGACAAAACTTGTGCGCAATGATCTAAATTCTTCGAATCTGAAGGAATCGTGGCAATCGAAGCAATTTGGGGGTATCCACAGCAATCTGGAAGCGACGCGAGACTGTTTTTCCTTTCTCTGTAAGGTATTAGTAATTCTTTTTTTTGCCTAATTGCTAAGTTCCAACATCTGCCAAAGTTTAGAATTAGTCTTCACTTCTAGTAAACTGAAGGAGTTAAACAATCGAATTTTGTGATGGAGAGGGTCAGTAGGTAATGCAGTTTGTTCTGTTAACGAATAGTGAATGCGTCGACTACAACTATGCGGATGTACACAGACGAAGTGACTTGGTTTCACAGAGTAGAAGAGACACAGCTCCTTTTTAAGGTCAATTAATAGTCGCAATTTCCGATCATTCTTGTAACACCGTCATCAGGCTCACTGCATCTTCATTGCTGAGACTTTAGACAGAACGGAGACGAAGATGATTTGCCAAGCACCAATAACTTCGTGAATGAAAGAGAATAAAGCACTCATAATGTTGTATCATTTCGTCGCTGATGAAGAAATGCATTGAAGTGGAATCTTTACATTGTGTAGAGATAGTAAATTGTCTGATACATGAAACTGAACTAAATATTTTCAATGTCTTTCCTCTAACTATTAATTTGAGTGTTACATAGTAGTAATAAAACGGCGAACACTCGACCGGCGCGCCCCCTCCCCCTCCCCTCCCCCTCCCCCCTCTGGAACGGCAGAGTGTCGTGGTCGGCCGCCGTGGTGCTTCGAGTCTGACTCCCCCCCTCTGGAACGCCAGAGTGTCGTGGTGGTCTTGGGCGACCGCCAGGATTTGTCTTGAGGCTATAGTGTGTGATGTTTTTCGTGCTGAATGTTGGGTTGTAAAATGGGCTGTAGCGCCAAAACGAAGCATCGGAGAGCAAAACGGATTTCAGATTTGGAATCAGCGTGAAATTCTGCATCTGGATGGTGAGTTTCAAGTCAATCGGAGAGAAAAAATTTTCAACATTTTTCGAAAAAACGACAGAGTTAGAATTTGGGACGTTTTGGTGTGTAGCGCCCAAACGAAGCATCGGATGTGAAAACGGAGGCCAGATTCGGATTCAGCGTAAAATTCTGCATCGGTATGGTGAATTTGAACGCAATCGGAGAGAAAAAATTTTCGCTGACGTCCCCCCCCTCTGGACAGCTCGCTTCGATCTTGGCTTCTAGTGGACGGATTTTGTCGTGCCATAGCTCGTTTGAAAGGTAAGAGTGAGACAAATTCAGTGAAACAAACGGCTTGTTCATATCTGTCTTCGTTTAGATGTGAGACGCCATTTAAGATTTTGGGACATTGGCGAAAAACGACAGAGTTAGAATTTGGGACGTTTTGGGCTGTAGCTTCAAAACGAAGCATCGGATTGGAAAACGAATTTCAGATTTGGAATCAGCGTGAAATTCTCTATCTGTATGGTGAGTTTCAAGTCAATCGGAGAGTTTCAAGTCAATCGGAGAGAAAAATTTTCAACATTTTTCGAAAAAACGACATTTTTCGAGTTAGAATTTTGCGATGGCTGCCTACTGTAGAGCCAAAACGAAGCATCGGATGGGAAAACGGAGGCCAGATTCGGATTCAGCGTCAAATTCTACATGGAAATGGTGTATTTCCAGCTCAATCGGAGCACTAGAACCGGAGATAGACGGGTTTTGAGTGTTTGGATGATGGGTATTACGTCATCAGCTGATCGCCACACACCATATAAGCTGGGAACCGACAGAGACTTGTCATTCAGACGAGAGATTGTCAACGGTAAGTCGTCTCTCTGAGCTCCGATGATAGCATCGGACATTCCAAATTCCGAGTTTCTGTAAGAAACCGACTTACAAAATTTCATTGCTGATATCAGCTAAGGCGTCAGACTTAGAGGTTCGCCAGGAGATGGACTTCGTCTCCAGGCCATAAAAGACTCCAAAACTTTAAAGGCTTGTAACTTTGCTTCTACAAGTCCGTTTGACTTGATTCAAAAAAGGTTCGGTCGCTATTGACCTGCCCTAAGTGATAGACTACTTATAAAATTTCATAAGTAGTACTAAAAAGTTGAAAAATTTAAATTCACTAGTTTTGGAGGTTTTCTGGGGTTTTCGACCCTGCTGAAGTCAATGAAAGCATTTTTAATGATGTCTGAGCCAGTCTTCTCATGGCATAAGCGGCTTTTCACTGAAAGCGAGCAAGACACGGAGAGTTTTGCTGTAATATTCCACTGACAGGGTGTTCCTTCGGGACGGCGGGCGATGCCGTAGTGATAAGTGTGGCAAGGGAGTGTGTCATAGTTTAGACCGTAACCGCTGGGACAACTCATATCTCATGTTGGGCATTTGACACAGTTCTCAACGTAGCACTTTGAACGCCAATCGGTTGAGTCTTAGCTATCTTGTCATGGGTAGCCTCTAAACATCTCCATTGCAAAACGCTGGTGAATCAAGCTCTCTACGGCTTGCTATCAAGCTGATCAAAGCAATAACTTGGGATGTTTCCTCAAGGTTTTCAAGTATGCTAAGTTCAAATGTGCTATCAGATTTCAAATTTAACTAAGTCTAAGGCAGCTTTGAGGGGTTAGATCCCAGCTACTGTTCACTACCTTTGACTCGGCGTTGCTGTTACCACTTCGGGGCAGTGACAATGATGTCTTCAGCTGTAAATAGCGGGTATCGGGGAAGATCTCTCACTTCCCTAGTGATCAGTACAAGGCCTTCGGGCTGTCGACGGGATCGAGTGCCACTCACTATACTCAAATCTATCATTCCTCACTAAGTGTAAAATCATTGTTTTCCGTTTTTCTCTTCAGAAATGCCGAAATACAATAATATGAAGACCAGTTTCAAACTGTGTCAATGCCGGAAGGTATTCCGAGCTGACGCCTTCAAGAAACACGCTTGCACTAACAAGAAACAGATAGGGGTCGGTCGCTACTATTGCGGAGCCCACAAAGTCAGTCGCTTAAGTGAGGGGCTGGAGGATTGGCACTCACAACACAGCGAGTGTCAAACAGGCGAAGTAGGCGAAGAAGAACGGAGTTCACTCTTCGCCACTGAGCTCCGTTCTTTGGAGCTACAATCTGCCAACGAGCAAGAACGGAGTTCACTCTTCACCACTGAGGCCACTGAGCTACAATCCGCCATTGAAGCGATTGCCGCTGTATCCTCGCTTAGTAGCGAGAGCTCGCTGTCCAGCAGCGATAGTGAGGAGGAGGAGGAGGAGAGAGAGCTACAGTCGCAACCTATCGAGGACGTCGACCTCGATCGCGAGACCCCTACAGCCGTGACTGCGAGTGGAATTGCAACACAATGTCGCAATTTTGTCAAGCGCCCGCCGGTGATCGCCGAACGGGATAGACTAAAAAAAGAGGTGGAGAAGTAGAAGGAGGAGGCCTTCTCATACAAGTCAAAGTATGAGGACCTAAAGAACGTGGCCGGAGAGATGAAGAAGGTGAAGGAGAGATTAAGCGAGCGGGATGGCGAGTTGGAGCAGGAGAGGCTCAAGACTCTCGAGGGGAAAGCCAGAGAAGAGGCTTTGCTAGCAGAGAGGGAAAGTAGGGAGAAGGAGATACGAAGGTTGAAGGAGGAAGTGGAGAGACTCCGTGTGCAGATGGCTAAGGTGGTCGAGACGAACCACGAGCTGCACCGTTCGGCGCAGCTGGTGGATCGCGATCGAAGGGTGCGTTCCAGCCGTCTGCACATCCCTATTAGAAAGGGGAGAGTAGCAGAAACTCCTCTCTTGTACGAGCGTGGAAGAGGGGAGAATTGCTACTCTCGGGTGAAGAAAGGGGTGGAGTGTCTACACTTCACCTTCGATCATCGTGATCCGATCTCGAATTTCCTTTATGAGGAAGCGTCCGAGAAGATCTGTAAGTAAAAATGACTAAATTAAAATGTAAGATGATAACTCACTACTTCTTTCTTTACAGACATCCAAGAGAAGCGACCACCCGCCCCGTTGCCGGAGCCGCAGTCGAAACAGCAAGCCTGAGTCCCTATCCCACACCCCGAGAACGCCACAAACGGCTCTGATAAGGGCCACCATGGGGCAAGATTTGATAGAACCTCCTCGCGGTTTGCCCTGGGCAGTCTTTAGACTGGCGAATACTATCATTAAGTTGAATCTGCTATCAGTCAACTTGAACGTTGCGTCGCGTTAGAGGGGTATATAAACCACTACCTCTCATTTCATTTCATTTCAATCATGGAGACACCAAACGCTGCAGTCAGCTCTCCTCGCGGACCGCAGGTAAGACCGCGAAATTTATTTAATGAATTTGCTAGAATAGAGGAGCAAGACAGAGTCCACAACAATCTTGCTCAGATTGGCAATGCGATGACAGCAAGTGTTGCCAATCCAATGGAATGGCGCTACATTCCACCCTCCACTCACATACCAACTAGCATGGAAATCGACACTGCTGAGGTTGAACGGTTTCGACTCTCTCTCAGCAGAATCGGTATGGAGTAAGATTGCTGATGAAGACCCCCGAGAACGAACCACCGGCTCTCATAAGGGCCACCATGGGGCAAGATTTGATAGAACCTCCTCGCGGTTTGCCCTGGGCAGTCTTTAGACTGGCGAATACTATCATTAAGTTGAATCTGCTATCAGTCAACTTGAACGTTGCGTCGCGTTAGAGGGGTATATAAACCACTACCTCTCATTTCATTTCAATCATGGAGACACCAAACGCTGCAGTCAGCTCTCCTCGCGGACCGCAGTTAAGACCGCGAAATTTATTTAATGAATTTGCTAGAATAGAGGAGCAAGACAGAGTCCACAACAATCTTGCTCAGATTGGCAATGCGATGACAGCAAGTGTTGCCAATCCAATGGAATGGCGCTACATTCCACCCTCCACTCACATACCAACTAGCATGGAAATCGACACTGCTGAGGTTGAACGGTTTCGACTCTCTCTCAGCAGAATCGGTATGGAGTAAGATTGCTGATGAAGACCCCCGAGAACGAACCACCGGCTCTCATAAGGGCCACCATGGGGCAAGACATGATAGAACCTCCTCGCGGTTTGCCCTGGGCAGTCTTCAGACTGGCGAATACTATCATTAAGTTGAATCTGCTATCAGTCAACTTGAACGTTGCAAATGAAGTTCGGTGTAATACTTCCTTTCGACGGGTGTTCCTGTAAAGGGCGGCGGTGAAACCCGTAGCTATGTATACCGCAAGGGACATTCGGCAATGGTCAATCTTGTTAAACCTCTCTGCGTCATGTTTGCAAGTGATTGCCTCTGTCTCAACGTAGTATGCATTCGCGCCAGGGCGACATTTAGCCAGCTGTCGAAGGTTGCCTTATAAACTATCCATTGCATACGTTATGAGAACCATGAGTTCTACCTGTCTCTATCAATGAGATGAATTGATGAATGGAATGAAATGGGAGGACACTCACGCGCCACACGCAACATAACACACTTCTCTCTTCCGTAGTCTGACAAGCTCTTTACACATGGATCGCAGTCGATTGCTATCCCAGAATCATGTAAGCTATCTTTATTTTATTTGACACTATTTCATCTACCATCATCACCCATATGAAATGTTATAAGATTTACAAGTTAAACTAAGCGTGCTACTATTTCCAATAGTGTAGACAAATAATTTTACTGTGACACCCGTTTGAGAAAGTAAAGTCTGATCATCGAAGTTGTATTCGTGAGTGTCATTAGAAAGTGTATCATGGTTTGTAAAAGTTTTACTGCAACACAGGTTGATGTATAGTTAGAAAAGTTTGATCATGACGTTTTATGAAACGCACATGTCATGAAATGTAAGCGTTAGTGTAGTCAAATAATTTACCGCGACGCACGTTTGTGAAAATAAAGTTTGATCATTGACGCTGTATGACTGACCGAACTCATCACAGCACTAGAAAGTTTTAGAAGGTTTTACTGCACAGTGTAGATTGTCTTGTAACTTACTTTCACAGTGTTAGAAAGTTTTATTGGAGATAGTTGCCAAATGTTTCCCTATTAGAAATTCAAACTTCATGACTGTTAGATTAGCTTCATCAGGTTTAGTAAAAGCAGTTTTCTACTGCAGTAAGACTGCGAGTTTAGAATGTTATATGAAAACAGTGTTCATCACAGCGCTAGAAAGTTTTACTGCGCTGTGTAGATTGTTTCACACAAGGTCTTATAGTCAGCGTTGAATGTTTTCTAAAACCAGATGTTGTCACACACGTTGAGTGTGTGAGAGCTAGTTCCATGACATTGAATCGCATGGGTTGTAAAGTTCATAATCCAAAGCTAGGCTCCTCTACGGTTGGATTTAGGGTTTTATATTACATGCGTTAACCGTTCGTGTAGAATATGTGAAGCACATGTTCACTTAAATGCAAATGTTGAAATAAGTTTGTAAGAAGTCTTTGACAGGTTGTTGTGAAACGTAGCGAACGTTGAAGAAATGTTTCTGCAGTCACACTCGTTAGCGTGCCAGATTTGGAATCAGCTTGATGTTATTGTCGAATGAGGATCATCATCCAATGAGAATCAAGCATTTCTATATAAATAGCGAGCCTTCCACAGTGAGAATCATTCCATCGTTGAATCACACGAGTGACGGACGCACATTTTCTCTCTCTCTCTCTGTTGAAATTTAGCAGCTTTATCGAGAAATTCTAGAAATTTTGAAAATGCAATCTTCACCTTGCCAACCACCCAATGTGGACGACATAATTGATCAAATCCTTAACAACAGTGGTACGAAGCGCAAGTCGGAGAAGAATGCTGCCTCAAAACGCAAATCAAAGAAGGAGAATTACTAGTCCTTTCCTAACTCTACCCTATGACAATTCGCTTATGTGCTTTGAGTGTCATAGACGTGGTCTTATTAGATACATTTTACTTCTTCATTGCCATCATATCATTTGTGTATTTTGTCGTGAAAAGCATCGATGTAATTCTTCATTTTGTAATATGTTATAGAACGTTTCCTTAGATGTGTAAATTTCCGTTTTAGGCTTCTACCATCATTTTTATGGATTGTGAGGGTGAACCTGTACAGGAGCTCAGTGCTATTGCTATGAACAATTGGACATATCAGATTGTTAGTGTCTATCATCAACATGCCAACTGCGATCCCAATGTTGATCAATGGGCGAGAAAACACATTCATGGTCTTAATCTGAAATATTTGCAAGACTATGGCTTTTCTTGTGAGAGTGCTCTTCTTATTGACTTTAAACGATGGTTAGCTGCTTTCAATGTTATACGCATCTTTTGTAATAATCCTGGTAAGGAGAGGAAAGTATTTCCCAATCTATCCATTGATGACATTTTGCTCCCACCTTGGGATAGTAGAGTGAATCAACACTATCATGAAGTCACGAAACGTTTTAAGGATTTGTGTGTTCCTATTTTGTCTGTTCGTTGTAGTAGCTACGTTCATAACCAATGCTTCTTTCCTCCTTACCTCAACACTGCCAAAGTCCTGTATGGTCATCATTGCTCGCTATATGACAGTTACCGGCTGTATCTATTTTATCTGTTTCAAAAAATTGATTTGTAATGCATGCTTGTTATTGTTATTCAATAAATGTTATTATGCGAAGAGTTGTTGTTCTTATCATGCGACGGATGGGTTAGATGAAGGGTGATCATATCTTTTTCAAAGGACTGTGGAACATTGATTTCCATGATGAGGATTTAAACAGTTAGATTTGATGACGAATAAGATTTACTAGTTTGCAAGTTAGACTAAGCGTTCTATTATTTGTAAATGAAAGATATAGTTTCAATAGTTTACAAGTTAAAACTAATGTTTCAATAGTGCGTATGTTAAGAATAAAGTTTTATCTGTTTGTATGTTAGAAATAAAAATGAAGGTTCACCCGTTTACAAGTTAAGAATAAAGTTTTATCTGCTTGTATGTCAGAAATGAAATAAAGTTTCACCAGTTTAAAAGTTAAGAATAAAGTTTCAATAGTGTGTATGTTAAGAATAAAGTTCTATATGTTTATATGTTAGAAATAAAATGAAGTTTCGCCAGTTTACAAGTTAAGAATAAATTTTATCTGCTTGTATGTTAGAAATGAAATAAAGTTTCACCAGTTTACAAGTTAAACAATATTTTAGAAGTATAACAAAGTTTCAACCGTTAACAAGTTAAAAATGAAGTGTAAAAATAAAAGTTTCAATAGTGTGTACGTTAGAAATAAAGTTTCAACAGTATGTATGTTAAGAATAAAGTTTTATCTGTTTGTATGTTAGAAATAAAACAAAGTTTCAACCGTTTACAAGTTAAAAATAAAGTTTCAATAGTTTACACGTTAAAAATAAAGTTTCAATAGTGTGTATGTTAAGAATAAAGTTCTATCTGTTTGTATGTTAGAAATAAAATGAAGTTTCATCAGTTTACAAGATAAGAATAAAGTTTTATCTGCTTGTATGTTAGAAATAAAACAAAGTTTCAAGAGTTTACAAGTTAAAAAATAAAGTTTCAACAGTGTATACGTTAGAAATAAAGTTTTAGCTGTTTGTATGTTAAAAATAAAATAAAGTTTCAACCGTTTACAAGTTAAAAATGAAGTTTCAATAGTGTGTACGTTAGAAATAAAGTTCTATCTGTTTATATGTTAGAAATAAAAATGAAGGTTCACCAGTTTACAAGTTAAGAATAAAGTTTTGTCTGCTTGTATGTCAGAAATGAAATAAAGTTTCACCAGTTTAAAAGTTAAGAATAAAGTTTCAATAGTGTGTATGTTAAGAATAAAGTTCTATCTGTTTATATGTTAGAAATAAAATGAAGTTTCGCCAGTTTACAAGTTAAGAATAAATTTTATCTGCTTGTATGTTAGAAATGAAATAAAGTTTCACCAGTTTACAAGTTAAACAATATTTTAGAAGTATAACAAAGTTTCAACCGTTTACAAGTTAAAAATAAAGTGTAAAAATAAAAGTTTCAATAGTGTGTACGTTAGAAATAAAGTTTCAACAGTGTGTATGTTAAGAATAAAGTTTTATCTGTTTCTATGTTAGAAATAAAATGAAGTTTCATCAGTTTACAAGTTAATAATAAAGTTTTATCTGTTTGTATGTTAGACATGAAACAAAGTTTCAACCGTTAACAAGTTAAAATAAAGTTTCAGATAAAAATAAAGTTTCAATAGTGTGTATGATGGAAATAAAGTTTAAGCGCTTTGCGCGTTAAAAATAAAGTTTCAACAGTGTGTACGTTAAGAATAAAGTTCTATCTGTTTATATGTTAGAAATAAAAATGAAGGTTCACCAGTTTACAAGTTAAGAATAAAGTTTTATCTGCTTGTATGTCAGAAATGAAATAAAGTTTCACCAGTTTAAAAGTTAAAAAATATGTTAGAAATATAACAAAGTTTCGCCGGTTTACAAGTTAAAAATAAAGTGTAAAAATAAAGTTTCAACAGTGTGTACGTTAGAAATAAAGTTTCAACAGTGTGTATGTTAAGAATAAAGTTCTATCTGTTTATATGTTAGAAATAAAAATGAAGGTTCACCAGTTTACAAGTTAAGAATAAAATTTTATCTGCTTGTATGTCAGAAATGAAATAAAGTTTCACCAGTTTAAAAGTTAAGAATAAAGTTTCAATAGTGTGTATGTTAGAAATAAAGTTTCAACAGTGTGTACGTTAAGAATAAAGTTCTATCTGTTTATATGTTAGAAATAAAAATGAAGGTTCACCAATTTACAAGTTAAGAATAAAGTTTTATCTGCTTGTATGTCAGAAATGAAATAAAGTTTCACCAGTTTCAAAGTTAAGAATAAAGTTTCAATAGTGTGTATGTTAAGAATAAAGTTCTATCTGTTTATATGTTAGAAATAAAATGAAGTTTCGCCAGTTTACAAGTTAAGAATAAATTTTATCTGCTTGTATGTTAGAAATGAAATAAAGTTTCACCGGTTTACAAGTTAAAAAATAAAGTTTCAATAGTGTGTACGTTAGAAATAAAGTTTCAATAGTGTGTATGTTAAGAATTAAGTTTTATCTTTTTGTATGTTAGAATTAAAACAAAGTTTCAACCGTTTACAAGTTAAAAATAAAGTTTCAATAGTTAACACGTTAAAAATAAAGTTTCAATAGTGTGTATGTTAAGAATAAAGTTCTATCTGTTTCTATGTTAAAATAGAATGAAGGTTCATCAGTTTACAAGTTAATAATAAAGTTTTATCTGTTTGTATGTTAGAAATAAAACAAAGTTTCAACCGTTAACAAGTTAAAAATAAAGTTTCAATAGTTTGCAAGTTAAAACTAATGTTTCAATAGTGCGTATGTTAAGAATAAAGTTCTATCTGTTTGTATGTTAGAAATAAAATGAAGCTTCACCAGTTTACAAGTTAAGAATAAAGTTTCATCAGCTTGTATGTTAGAAATAAAATGAAGTTTCACCAAGCTTGATTCTATCATGTCAGGACTACACACATTTGATTTACAAAACAAGCTTTGAATACTCATACGATGAAGTTCTTACTTTCATTTATTTCTAACGTACACGCTGTTGAAAATTTATTTTTCAACTTGTAAACTGTTGAAACTTTATTTTGTTTCTATTCATATAAAAAGCTAAAACTTTATTTCTAACGTACACACTGTTGAAACTTTATTTTTAACTTGTAAACGGCTGAAACTTTATTTCTAACGCTCAAAGCGCTTAAACTTTATTTCCATCATACACACTATTGAAACTTTATTTTAATCTGTAAACTGTTGAAACGATATTTTCATTCACAACTAGTAGAATGCTGAGTCTAACTTGCAAACTAGTAAATCCTACGATCGTACTTTACAAACAGATAGAACTTTATTTATAACGTAGACACTGCTGAAACTTTATTTTCAACTTGTAAACTGGTGAAACTTCATTTTATTTCTAACATACAAGCAGATAAAACTTTATTCTTAAGTTGTAAACTGGTGAAACTTCATTTTATTTCTAACATACAAACAGATAGAACTTTATTCTTAACATACGCACTATTGAAACATTAGTTTTAACTTGCACACTATTGAAACTTTATTTTTAACTTGTTAACGGTTGAAACTTTGTTTTATTTCTAACATACAAACAGATAGAACTTTATTATTAACTTGTAAACTGATGAACCTTCATTTTATTTCTAACATGGAAACAGATAGAACTTTATTCTTAACATACACACTATTGAAACTTTATTTTTAACGTGTTAACTATTGAAACTTTATTTTTAACTTGTAAACGGTTGAAACTTTGTTTTAATTCTAACATACAAACAGATAAAACTTTATTCTTAACATACACACTATTGAAACTTTATTTCTAACGTACACACTATTGAAACTTTATTTTTTAACTTGTAAACTGGTGAAACTTTATTTCATTTCTAACATACAAGCAGATAAAATTTATTCTTAACTTGTAAACCGGCGAAACTTCATTTTATTTCTAACATATAAACAGACAGAACTTTATTCTCAACATACACACTATTGAAACTTTATTCTTAACTTTTAAACTGGTGAAACTTTAGTTCATTTCTGACATACAAGCAGATAAAATTTTATTCTTAACTTGTAAACTGGTGAACCTTCATTTTTATTTCTAACATATAAACAGATAGAACTTTATTCTTAACGTACACACTGTTGAAACTTTATTTCTAACGTACACACTGTTGAAAAATTTTATTTTAACACTTTTTTTTAACTTGTAAACCGGCGAAACTTTGTTATATTTCTAACATATTTTTAACTTGTAAACTTGGTGAAACTTTATTTCATTTCTAACATACAAGCAGATAAAACTTTATTCTTAACATACACACTGTTGAAACTTCATTTCTAACGTACACACTATTGAAACTTTATTTTTACACTTTATTTTTAACTTGTAAACCGGCGAAACTTTGTTATATTTCTAACATATTTTTTAACTTTTAAACTGGTGAAACTTTATTTCATTTCTGACATACAAGCAGATAAAACTTTATTCTTAACTTGTAAACTGGTGAACCTTCATTTTTATTTCTAACATGTAAACAGATAGAACTTTATTCTTAACGTACACACTATTGAAACTTTATTTTTAACGCACAAAGCGCTTAAACTTTATTTCCATCATACACACTATTGAAACTTTATTTTTATCTGAAACTTTATTTTTAACTTGTTAACGGTTGAAACTTTGTTTCATGTCTAACATACAAACAGATAAAACTTTATTATTAACTTGTAAACTGATGAAACTTCATTTTATTTCTAACATAGAAACAGATACAACTTTATTCTTAACATACACACTATTGAAACTTTATTTTTAACGTGTTAACTATTGAAACTTTATTTTTAACTTGTAAACGGTTGAAACTTTGTTTTATTTCTAACATACAAACAGATAAAACTTTATTCTTAACATACATACTGTTGAAACTTTATTTCTAACGTACACACTATTGAAACTTTTATTTTTACACTTCATTTTTAACTTGTTAACGGTTGAAACTTTGTTATACTTCTAAAATATTGTTTAACTTGTAAACTGGTGAAACTTTATTTCATTTCTAACATACAAGCAGATAAAATTTATTCTTAACTTGTAAACTGGCGAAACTTCATTTTATTTCTAACATATAAACATATAGAACTTTATTCTTAACATACACACTATTGAAACTTTATTCTTAACTTTTAAACTGGTGAAACTTTATTTCATTTCTGACATACAAGCAGATAAAACTTTATTCTTAACTTGTAAACGGGTGAACCTTCATTTTTATTTCTAACATACAAACAGATAAAACTTTATTCTTAACATACGCACTATTGAAACATTAGTTTTAACTTGTAAACTATTGAAACTATATCTTTCATTTACAAATAATAGAACGCTTAGTCTAACTTGCAAACTAGTAAATCTTATTCGTCATCAAATCTAACTGTTTAAATCCTCATCATGGAAATCAATGTTCCACAGTCCTTTGAAAAAGATATGATCACCCTTCATCTAACCCATCCGTCGCATGATAAGAACAACAACTATTCGCATAATAACATTTATTGAATAACTATAACAAGCATGCATTACAAATCAATTTTTTGAAACAGATAAAATAGATACAGCTGGTAACTGTCATATAGCGAGCAATGATGACCATACAGGACTTTGGCAGTGTTGAGGTAAGGAGGAAAGAAGCATTGGTTATGAACGTAGCTACTACAACGAACAGACAAAATAGGAACAGACAAATCCTTAAAACGTTTCGTGACTTCATGATAGTGTTGATTCACTCTACTATCCCAAGGTGGGAGCAAAATGTCATCAATGGATAGATTGGGAAATACTTTCCTCTCCTTACCAGGATTATTACAAAAGATGCGTATAACATTGAAAGCAGCTAACCATCGTTTAAAGTCAATAAGAAGAGCACTCTCACAAGAAAAGCCATAGTCTTGCAAATATTTCAGATTAAGACCATGAATGTGTTTTCTCGCCCATTGATCAACATTGGGATCGCAGTTGGCATGTTGATGATAGACACTAACAATCTGATATGTCCAATTGTTCATAGCAATAGCACTGAGCTCCTGTACAGGTTCACCCTCACAATCCATAAAAATGATGGTAGAAGCCTAAAACGGAAATTTACACATCTAAGGAAACGTTCTATAACATATTACAAAATGAAGAATTACATCGATGCTTTTCACGACAAAATACACAAATGATATGATGGCAATGAAGAAGTAAAATGTATCTAATAAGACCACGTCTATGACACTCAAAGCACATAAGCGAATTGTCATAGGGTAGAGTTAGGAAAGGACTAGTAATTCTCCTTCTTTGATTTGCGTTTTGAGGCAGCATTCTTCTCCGACTTGCGCTTCGTACCACTGTTGTTAAGGATTTGATTAATTATGTCGTCCACATTGGGTGGTTGGCAAGGTGAAGATTGCATTTTCAAAATTTCTAGAATTTCTCGATAAAGCTGCTAAATTTCAACAGAGAGAGAGAGAAAATGTGCGTCCGTCACTCGTGTGATTCAACGATGGAATGATTCTCACTGTGGAAGGCTCGCTATTTATATAGAAATGCTTGATTCTCATTGGATGATGATCCTCATTCGACAATAACATCAAGCTGATTCCAAATCTGGCACGCTAACGAGTGTGACTGCAGAAACATTTCTTCAACGTTCGCTACGTTTCACAACAACCTGTCAAAGACTTCTTACAAACTTATTTCAACATTTGCATTTAAGTGAACATGTGCTTCACATATTCTACACGAACGGTTAACGCATGTAATATAAAACCCTAAATCCAACCGTAGAGGAGCCTAGCTTTGGATTATGAACTTTACAACCCATGCGATTCAATGTCATGGAACTAGCTCTCACACACTCAACGTGTGTGACAACATCTGGTTTTAGAAAACATTCAACGCTGACTATAAGACCTTGTGTGAAACAATCTACACAGCGCAGTAAAACTTTCTAGCGCTGTGATGAACACTGTTTTCATATAACATTCTAAACTCGCAGTCTTACTGCAGTAGAAAACTGCTTTTACTAAACCTGATGAAGCTAATCTAACAGTCATGAAGTTTGAATTTCTAATAGGGAAACATTTGGCAACTATCTCCAATAAAACTTTCTAACACTGTGAAAGTAAGTTACAAGACAATCTACACTGTGCAGTAAAACCTTCTAAAACTTTCTAGTGCTGTGATGAGTTCGGTCAGTCATACAACGTCAGTGATCAAACTTTATTTTCACAAACGTGCGTCGCGGTAAATTATTTGACTACACTAACGCTTACATTTTATGACATGTGCGTTTCATAAAACGTCATGATCAAACTTTTCTAACTATACATCAACCTGTGTTGCAGTAAAACTTTTACAAACCATGATACACTTTCTAATGACACTCACGAATACAACTTCGATGATCAGACTTTACTTTCTCAAACGGGTGTCACAGTAAAATTATTTGTCTACACTATTGGAAATAGTAGCACGCTTAGTTTAACTTGTAAATCTTATAACATTTCATATGGGTGATGATGGTAGATGAAATAGTGTCAAATAAAATAAAGATAGCTTACATGATTCTGGGATAGCAATCGACTGCGATCCATGTGTAAAGAGCTTGTCAGACTACGGAAGAGAGAAGTGTGTTATGTTGCGTGTGGCGCGTGAGTGTCCTCCCATTTCATTCCATTCATCAATTCATCTCATTGATAGAGACAGGTAGAACTCATGGTTCTCATAACGTATGCAATGGATAGTTTATAAGGCAACCTTCGACAGCTGGCTAAATGTCGCCCTGGCGCGAATGCATACTACGTTGAGACAGAGGCAATCACTTGCAAACATGACGCAGAGAGGTTTAACAAGATTGACCATTGCCGAATGTCCCTTGCGGTATACATAGCTACGGGTTTCACCGCCGCCCTTTACAGGAACGCCCGTCGAAAGGAAGTATTACACCGAACTTCATTTGCAACGTTCAAGTTGACTGATAGCAGATTCAACTTAATGATAGTATTCGCCAGTCTAAAGACTGCCCAGGGCAAACCGCGAGGAGGTTCTATCATGTCTTGCCCCATGGTGGCCCTTATGAGAGCCGGTGGTTCGTTCTCGGGGGTCTTCATCAGCAATCTTACTCCATACCGATTCTGCTGAGAGAGAGTCGAAACCGTTCAACCTCAGCAGTGTCGATTTCCATGCTAGTTGGTATGTGAGTGGAGGGTGGAATGTAGCGCCATTCCATTGGATTGGCAACACTTGCTGTCATCGCATTGCCAATCTGAGCAAGATTGTTGTGGACTCTGTCTTGCTCCTCTATTCTAGCAAATTCATTAAATAAATTTCGCGGTCTTAACTGCGGTCCGCGAGGAGAGCTGACTGCAGCGTTTGGTGTCTCCATGATTGAAATGAAATGAGAGGTAGTGGTTTATATACCCCTCTAACGCGACGCAACGTTCAAGTTGACTGATAGCAGATTCAACTTAATGATAGTATTCGCCAGTCTAAAGACTGCCCAGGGCAAACCGCGAGGAGGTTCTATCAAATCTTGCCCCATGGTGGCCCTTATCAGAGCCGTTTGTGGCGTTCTCGGGGTGTGGGATAGGGACTCAGGCTTGCTGTTTCGACTGCGGCTCCGGCAACGGGGCGGGTGGTCGCTTCTCTTGGATGTCTGTAAAGAAAGAAGTAGTGAGTTATCATCTTACATTTTAATTTAGTCATTTTTACTTACAGATCTTCTCGGACGCTTCCTCATAAAGGAAATTCGAGATCGGATCACGATGATCGAAGGTGAAGTGTAGACACTCCACCCCTTTCTTCACCCGAGAGTAGCAATTCTCCCCTCTTCCACGCTCGTACAAGAGAGGAGTTTCTGCTACTCTCCCCTTTCTAATAGGGATGTGCAGACGGCTGGAACGCACCCTTCGATCGCGATCCACCAGCTGCGCCGAACGGTGCAGCTCGTGGTTCGTCTCGACCACCTTAGCCATCTGCACACGGAGTCTCTCCACTTCCTCCTTCAACCTTCGTATCTCCTTCTCCCTACTTTCCCTCTCTGCTAGCAAAGCCTCTTCTCTGGCTTTCCCCTCGAGAGTCTTGAGCCTCTCCTGCTCCAACTCGCCATCCCGCTCGCTTAATCTCTCCTTCACCTTCTTCATCTCTCCGGCCACGTTCTTTAGGTCCTCATACTTTGACTTGTATGAGAAGGCCTCCTCCTTCTACTTCTCCACCTCTTTTTTTAGTCTATCCCGTTCGGCGATCACCGGCGGGCGCTTGACAAAATTGCGACATTGTGTTGCAATTCCACTCGCAGTCACGGCTGTAGGGGTCTCGCGATCGAGGTCGACGTCCTCGATAGGTTGCGACTGTAGCTCTCTCTCCTCCTCCTCCTCCTCACTATCGCTGCTGGACAGCGAGCTCTCGCTACTAAGCGAGGATACAGCGGCAATCGCTTCAATGGCGGATTGTAGCTCAGTGGCCTCAGTGGTGAAGAGTGAACTCCGTTCTTGCTCGTTGGCAGATTGTAGCTCCAAAGAACGGAGCTCAGTGGCGAAGAGTGAACTCCGTTCTTCTTCGCCTACTTCGCCTGTTTGACACTCGCTGTGTTGTGAGTGCCAATCCTCCAGCCGCTCACTTAAGCGACTGACTTTGTGGGCTCCGCAATAGTAGCGACCGACCCCTATCTGTTTCTTGTTAGTGCAAGCGTGTTTCTTGAAGGCGTCAGCTCGGAATACCTTCCGGCATTGACACAGTTTGAAACTGGTCTTCATATTATTGTATTTCGGCATTTCTGAAGAGAAAAACGGAAAACAATGATTTTACACTTAGTGAGGAATGATAGATTTGAGTATAGTGAGTGGCACTCGATCCCGTCGACAGCCCGAAGGCCTTGTACTGATCACTAGGGAAGTGAGAGATCTTCCCCGATACCCGCTATTTACAGCTGAAGACATCATTGTCACTGCCCCGAAGTGGTAACAGCAACGCCGAGTCAAAGGTAGTGAACAGTAGCTGGGATCTAACCCCTCAAAGCTGCCTTAGACTTAGTTAAATTTGAAATCTGATAGCACATTTGAACTTAGCATACTTGAAAACCTTGAGGAAACATCCCAAGTTATTGCTTTGATCAGCTTGATAGCAAGCCGTAGAGAGCTTGATTCACCAGCGTTTTGCAATGGAGATGTTTAGAGGCTACCCATGACAAGATAGCTAAGACTCAACCGATTGGCGTTCAAAGTGCTACGTTGAGAACTGTGTCAAATGCCCAACATGAGACATGAGTTGTCCCAGCGGTTACGGTTTAAACTATGACACACTCCCTTGCCACACTTATCACTACGGCATCGTCCGCCGTCCCGAAGGAACACCCTGTCAGTGGAATATTACAGCAAAACTCTCCGTGTCTTGCTCGCTTTCAGTGAAAAGCCGCTTATGCCATGAGAAGACTGGCTCAGACATCATTAAAAATGCTTTCATTGACTTCAGCAGGGTCGAAAACCCCAGAAAACCTCCAAAACTAGTGAATTTAAATTTTTCAACTTTTAAGCACTACTTATGAAATTTTATAAGTAGTCTATCACTTAGGACAGGTCAATAGCGACCGAACCTTTTTTGAATCAAGTCAAACGGACTTGTAGAAGCAAAGTTACAAGCCTTTAAAGTTTTGGAGTCTTTTATGGCCTGGAGACGAAGTCCATCTCCTGGCGAACCTCTAAGTCTGACGCCTTAGCTGATATCAGCAATGAAATTTTGTAAGTCGGTTTCTTACAGAAACTCGGAATTTGGAATGTCCGATGCTATCATCGGAGCTCAGAGAGACGACTTACCGTTGACAATCTCTCGTCTGAATGACAAGTCTCTGTCGGTTCCCAGCTTATATGGTGTGTGGCGATCAGCTGATGACGTAATACCCATCATCCAAACACTCAAAACCCGTCTATCTCCGGTTCTAGTGCTCCGATTGAGCTGGAAATACACCATTTCCATGTAGAATTTGACGCTGAATCCGAATCTGGCCTCCGTTTTCCCATCCGATGCTTCGTTTTGGCTCTACAGTAGGCAGCCATCGCAAAATTCTAACTCGAAAAATGTCGTTTTTTCGAAAAATGTTGAAAATTTTTCTCTCCGATTGACTTGAAACTCTCCGATTGACTTGAAACTCACCATACAGATAGAGAATTTCACGCTGATTCCAAATCTGAAATTCGTTTTCCAATCCGATGCTTCGTTTTGAAGCTACAGCCCAAAACGTCCCAAATTCTAACTCTGTCGTTTTTCGCCAATGTCCCAAAATCTTAAATGGCGTCTCACATCTAAACGAAGACAGATATGAACAAGCCGTTTGTTTCACTGAATTTGTCTCACTCTTACCTTTCAAACGAGCTATGGCACGACAAAATCCGTCCACTAGAAGCCAAGATCGAAGCGAGCTGTCCAGAGGGGGGGGACGTCAGCGAAAATTTTTTCTCTCCGATTGCGTTCAAATTCACCATACCGATGCAGAATTTTACGCTGAATCCGAATCTGGCCTCCGTTTTCACATCCGATGCTTCGTTTGGGCGCTACACACCAAAACGTCCCAAATTCTAACTCTGTCGTTTTTTCGAAAAATGTTGAAAATTTTTTCTCTCCGATTGACTTGAAACTCACCATCCAGATGCAGAATTTCACGCTGATTCCAGATCTGAAATCCGTTTTGCTCTCCGATGCTTCGTTTTGGCGCTACAGCCCATTTTACAAACCAACATTCAGCACGAAAAACATCACACACTATAGCCTCAAGACAAATCCTGGCGGTCGCCCAAGACCACCACGACACTCTGGCGTTCCAGAGGGGGGGGGGAGTCAGACTCGAAACACCACGGCGGCCGACCACGACACTCTGCCGTTCCAGAGGGGGGAGGGGGAGGGGAGGGGGAGGGGGGCGCGCCGGTCGAGTGTTCGCCGTTTTATTACTACTTTACATGACAGATTGCTTGTTAACAAGCGGAAATATTTCACATCCAATGTGACTCCGATCACTTTCTAGCCTACATACAATACAATACCTCATTTATGAAATTTGTACATTAGACAGAAATCTTTGATTTGCTATGACACTGCAATGGAGGGTTGCATCACGAGCGTAGATCGAGGGGGAAGCCCGAGACCTATGAATGAGGCCTTAGCTCAGTGAACATGGGTCTGGAACCGAAAGTCTGAGTAAACAATTTGCTCTTTATTAAAGAAATGAATCATCATTGGAAAATCAGGGGTGAGTGAGATATTTTCTTGAAGGGAAACCTTTGACGTTTCCAGTCATAGAGTAGATATATTAGGTAGAGTGGTAACTCCGCATTTATTAAATCCCAAATGTGTATACACATTCGATTTTATTAAATGAACTCAAGGGAGATGCAGTCGGAATTGTTTGCAAATGTTAGATGTGCAAATGCTTGCAGTTTTGAAGAAATTGCAACGGAATTGATTGAGCATGATGGTATAATTCAGAAGGAAATGATATTAGTTTACAGATTCCGTGTCATGACAGCCTTGGAGAGGTAATGCTTGTTAAATAAACAGTTTGATGTTGCTGTTACTTTCATGTTCAACCTCAAGAGTATTTTCTTAAGCGTGATCATGTCACAGGCAACCTGCCACTGGCAGAGCAAAGTCACGTAATCAAAGACAATGATTTCAATTAACTTTGAAGGATGTAAATGGTTCCACATCACTATTCAGATTCAATAAAGGAAACATGAATTTGTGAATCATAAAATCATGCCGGTGGAAATTGATTTAAAAACTTAAAATTTCAGCCAAGAAAGCACGAATATCATCGCGACTTTTTCATGAAGACTTCCATTATAATACAGATCATGAAATTCCCTTGATAATCAGCTTGATTTCTTCTTAGTTAGGATGCTTATTAGCAAATATTCATTTCTTTTGATATCCAACTTGTTTCATACTACTCATATAGGAGAGTCATCTCGGTAGTATTTATATTGGCAAATTTTTAATTTTTTCAAAAGTGCTCAAATAATTGTTTGGACCACGGGAACGCAATCTCGGTGGAAAACTGAATCTTTTGATATAAAAATTTTCACTGTATACAGATACTTTTTGAGTCGACACTCTACCTATATATCATTACTCTATGTTTCCATCAATTATATTAAGCAGAAAAAGGATCTTTAGTCGTTGTTTAAAGTAGTGTTTCGGAGCCGTGGTTCACCTACCACGGCTGCGGCTCCGACTCTCTACCACAGTTCCAGCTCCGGCTCCGACCCAAGACCTTTCGACATATAGTCGGCCACCAATACGTGACCGAAAGTGAGGTATTCACACAATGTTGCAATCCCTATGGCTAATACGAAACAGCAATCTATTGAGGTCTACACGATACCTCTTTTTGTCAGACATGAACAAAGAAAATGCATATAAATCCAATGGGACGCAGACGAAGGTTTTCGGTAAAATGACATTTGTCTGTATTTCTGTAATTAAGTGAGAAGTACTTCGGTAGGTGTAAAGCCATCTCATGGTCATAGTTCATGCATCTTTGCTTAAGAAGTTAAACACAATCTTTAAATACATTTTCGTACATACATCACCGATGGTATAGGCACAAGCACATGCAGGATAGAAAATAACCACAAGATATTCCAAGATAAAAAGTATGACTCAGCCGGTGCTTCCCACTTAAAACTTTCTTTTTTTTCTAAAGCATGAGTCGCAGAGGGAGCCACAAAAATTTTCTCTTTTTCATAGAATAATTGAAGGCTCTGATTTAGTCCCAACCACAACTATTCTTAGCGTTTAATAAGTGGTGAGTGCAAGCACTTCATTCTTCTAGAGCAGTGGCTCTCAACCTTTTACGTTCCATGGCCCCTTCCAATTTAATAGTGTTACTGTGGCACCCTTGTTCAATAGACTACTTGATTTAATAGTTAAATATTTCTTCTTTCAGTTTCTTTGTTGCGATTCTATCAAATTGTATGTCTTCATTATTTCCTTGAAACAACTCCAGTCAATGTTCGATTATTATTTTACAATAGATACTCTTTTCATTTCTAAGTTGATTTGCGTTAGTATATGTAATATTACATGTGTGTATATATTATGTATATGTATGTGTATATATGTAACTATTATATTTTGAAGATACTTGAATTTTAAAGCAATACTGTAAACCAATGGACTGATCGAGATATTTTTCGCTTTTTCTCTAAATTTGTAAGTGGTAAGCTGAACAAATCAAACATCCGCTTTTAACAAAACCAAATAATTATGAGCAATAGTGAGTTAAACATGATAGAACAATTACACAGGAAAAGTAACAAGTTCTTGTCCCTTAAGCACAAGTTTTTTGAGATTTGCTTTTGTGTTTGAAGTAGATACATGTATATCACTCCGAGCATCAAGGCGATTTTTAAATTTAATTTTGATTAAGACTAGATTTGAAAAACCTGCTTCACAAAGATAAGTCGTCGGAAACTGAATTAATGCGGTGGTGATCTTTGTACTGAGGATCTGGTAGGATTCATTCACGGACGACCAAAAATTCAGACAAGTTCTCCTTGTTTTTGAAATCTAATTTCACCGCATTAGAAACTTAAAAATCAGCCAGTTCTTCTGCTTCGTCTGCTGATCAGGGATGCGGAGTCGGAGTCGGAGTCCTATCAAATGATAAGACTCTGACTCCGGGCTATGCGTAGACCCGAAATATAATACAAACAGATTATTTATCCTCGTGCATAGCTGTCACTGTCTTGATGTCAATTTTCTCCATCAAACAAAAGTACAGAGACACTGCTGTATGCAAAGCTTGTAATAGTTGAGGGAATGAACCGTGATAGTGAAAAAAGGATTGTATTTTCACTCTGTGATTTAGGAGAGAAGACAGCCCTTCCTAGTCTCGATCACACCTACGCACCAAAAGCCAGAGGCAAAAATGAAATACTAGTTTGTTTAAGAACATTACTTCTTACCCTCACGCTAATCGTGATCGTGTGTGATTTCTCCTCCAAAGCGCATATTAAAATCGTAAGTGTACTCATATATTTTGGAGAAGGATGGGGATTTTCCTGCCTGGTAGAGACTGGAGAAAAACCGTGTGCAGCACGAATCAACAAGATGGAAGGAGCCGAGTCGCATACATGCAACTTCAAACGACATTTGATAAACTTTCATCGAAAATGATTGATAATTGATGCAGCAATGATCTCTAAAAATAGGTTCAGGTAAGCCTATAATGATCTATGATGTATGTTACCAGCTTATTAAAAAAACTAGGCTTTATATACTTGCCACCCGGAGTCGGAGTCCTATCAACCCCGGAGTCGGAGTCCTATCAAAATGATAGGACTCCGCATCCCTGCTGCTGATAGATCGATTTTAGTGTTGAACGGGTCTCTGAGCCATGGAACAGATGGCGGTGAAGTGACGAAAGACGAGCGAAATTTGGCGGAAAAACAGTTACGATGACAGAAAAATGATGTCTCTCATGACGACGGGCAACTCGATATCATTCATCCGAAGATGCTCATCCAATAACGGGAAGGAGGAGTCCGCTCCAGATTTCATGCGGCTTGTCCAAATATCCATTCTGGCCGAGAGTCCCACGAGTCGGTCGTGAACATCAGCTACTGTCACATCCAGGCCTTGTAGACTTAAGCTAGCGTCGTTGAGTCGACTGAATCAATCGGCAATGTAGGCCAGCTTAATAAGAAAGTCTTTATCACTGAAAAATTTGCACAGGTTGATGTTGTTATCTCGTAAGAACATCTCGACCTCGGCTCTGAGTTCATATAGACGGGAAAGACACTTGCCTCTTGATAACTAACGAACGTTCGTCTATAGCAACAGTCTCCGATGCTGTGCTCTCATTTCATCAGCCAAGACTTGAAACAGACGATGATTTTTGGCCCTTGCTTGAATAAAGTTAATGACCTTGACGGCGACATCAATGGCTTCCATCAGAGGTATAGGTACAGTTTCGATGCGAGAGCGTAGCGTTGTAAAGAACAATGGGAAGATGTCACATGGGACCACTCGTTCTTTACTAGGGTGACGAAGCCGCTGCGGATTCCAATCATAGCTGGAGCACCGTCAATGCAGATGTGCTTGAAGTACTGCCAACTGAGTCCATTTCTTTCGAAGGATGAGTTCACTACAGCCTTCACATCGGCTGGCGAGGTCGTACTTGTCATGGGTTCTCAGAGTAAGAAGTGCTCCTTCATCTTCCCTTCTTTCTCACAACGGACAAAAGCAATCAATTGATTTTCAAGAGAGATGTCGGTGGATTCGTCGAGTTGAAGACTGGCTTGGATCGTGCTTTCTCTTTTTTCTGAGCAAACGTGCTGGCATGCATCGGTGGCCATATCGTCAATTCTACGGCGGACCGTGTCCTTAGATAGTAAAACTCGGCGAATCTTCTTTTGAGCCTCCGGCCTAATCATAAGCTCTACCATCTTTTCCGACCATGGTTTGATTAGGGTCTCGGCGATATTACTGTATGTGGTTTCTTTTGTGTTGCTATTTGGGATGCCACTTCGAAGCTGGATTGAAGAGCAGGTTTTTCTTCCGGACGGAATCCAAAGTTAGGAAGCATTGCATCGCTGTCAAATCGCGTCCGTTTGGCAGATACAGCAATAACATAATCATGCTGTCTTTCTGGGTGCATCTTATCACGGTGATTCGAAAGTTCTGATGGACGTAGGGATACATTTGACATAACTACTGAACAATGAATTCATTGAGCGCAATCAAGGCTATTGCAGATGCTTTTGGTGAAGCCAAACTGTATATAACTATCATCCCACTTCCGAACTTTTGCTTTCGACATAGTCCTATCTAACACAGAAACTGTATCCACTCCGAAGACTTGAATAGCTCTGGTGTCGGATTTTCTACAGTCTATAGTCGCTTAATGTTAATTGACAAATCACGGTTAGGGAATTGAGAAGGACAAAAGATTATCGAATCCGGCTCGATTCTACTTCGCCTACTTCCATGCACAATAATCATAGAATCATCAGAGCACACATTATCATACAGCACGAGAGGCAAGTATGAAATCGTGAAGTCGTGGCTTTCCTTCTCCAAACGCACACATCTGTGAAATATAGCTTTTTCTTGTCCAATGATATTCACGCAATTTCCGCACTTAATTTAAGGCGGCGGTGACACATTTGTTTCACAAGCGTGAAATCAGCTGATTAAGTATAAAGCAAATCATACTTGTTATGTTGGCCTTGCATCCTACATATTCTTAGGTGTTCTCGTGGCCCCCTTAGGGGGGACAGATTTAGGTGAGACTATTTTCCGATTTCAGGGGCACTTTACAAAGTTTTCTACCAAAGCTAAAACTATTTATGCAGTGCAACTGTCAGGAATGGTCAGGATAGGCTTTTCACAGTAGTGAAGCCTTTAGGCCTCTCTTGAAGGTGGCCACTCACGCAGCAGCTTTCAAGCTTGTTGGAAAATTTTCCAGGTGCGAGTTGCAGCCATAGGGAAAGCTTTAGCACCAACTGTCTTCACTCGGAAATCCGGAATGAGAAGCTGGTCGTTGTAGGCAGATCGGAGATGAATTAGAAAATCTGGGAATAGGGCAAATGTTTATTTTGATAGAAAATGTAAAAAATCCACAGATTAGATTAATTATGTTAATATCCTTTTTATACTCCCCGATGATATGGACCGGTGGTCAATGAAAAACGTATCGGAGATTAACATAATTTGTCTAATTTGTACATTTTACATATTTTCGATCAAAATAAACACTTGGCCTATTCCCAGATTTTCAAATTCTTTTACGGTCAAGGCATTTTTTACAAGATCGGAGATGGCAGTGGGACGGGTTGGAAGACACAGGATGGAGACAGGAGCACAGATAATTCGGGACATCACCCCGAAAACATTTGTTAGCAAGGACTACAAGACGAAATGTTATGCGTTCTGTTATGGATAACCACTGTAGAGACTGGAGTATGGAGGTTACGTGGGGGGGGGGGGCGGTCGCAGGGAGGCATTATTAATTTAATTCAAAGGAAGTATTTTAATCGGATACATTGGCCATAATGAAAGGGTTTTCAAAAACTTAAATCTGCATCCACATGGATTTACATATTATTTTGATCCCGTCTGAAAAGAACAGGAACTGGGTGGAACGTTGCAGACGCGCAGATTCGTAGCAGCCATGGATAGGGCGCACTGCATTCTCGGAAAGTCCAATTTTCAGCCCCGTTCGTGTTACCGGTCGGACGAGATGATTCAACTACATAGCTGTTTGGCCTCTACTATTCATTGATCAAATGAAACAATAAGATATTTCCTAACTGAACCAAAATTCTTTTTATATCAAAAGCACTTCTTCAGAAGTATATTAGTTACTTCCAAGTATTTATTGAAAATGAGGTAGAACTTTTTTGGTTGAACCGATAGCTGCCTGTTGTGCTTGAATTAGGCAATTTTGAGGCGACACTGCATCTGCATTGTTCGCCAAGAATTTTTCGCCCGACTGAAGCGTCTTCGATTAAAAAAACACAATCTTTAGGAAGTCTGTGATCTCCTTTAGAATTCAGCTAAAAGATTCGCAGGAGGTAATGTATTGAGAGGAGATGAAGGCCAGTAGGCGTTGGGAGGTCTATAGCGATGACACACAATTGCATTCTTTTCAGCTGCACTGTCAAATACCACTTTTTCTCTTAAGAGTTACTGAATTCAAATGCAATATAAAGCTTCGGCTTCGGCTCCGGCTCCGACTCCTAAACCCTGGTTTAAGGAGCAGATTTTGAAATGAGATAAGCAATTGCTACTTCCACCCTATTCTGTCAAGTGTATTCGACATCGATGCTACATGCAGGCGAAATTTCTTTCATTGCTAATTGTTTTCGGTTCCCAGCATAACTGCATGCAACTGTACACTGTAAATCGCTGGATACGAAAATTACATACAAACATATACCAAAATCACATACAATTTGAAACTAACATCTGATACCAGATTCTCGTATGTTCACAGAGATCTGGTATGTTTTTCATACCACATCTCACTTACTTTCGTATGTAATTGGTATGTAGCGATGCGAACTATTCTATCTGTGATTGGCTGTTTTACACTGAAATATGAGTTGTTGGTATGTTTTATATACGAGACCCGATGAAAATTGGTCTTCATTCGTATGTGTTTAGTATGAGCAGCTTTAAGTCACATAGCAAAAATATATAAGTATTACATATTACTGTCAAATAACTTTTTTTCAGTAATACCAGTGGTGAATATTTTTTGTTTGATAGAATGGTATTTAATTAGATCAGATTTATTGTGAATCTTATGCTCCACGATGTTGTCGTCGTTGCTACTTGTCTAGCAACTGTAACAGTACGTTAAGTTAGTTCTACTTTATGAACCAAGCTGATAAACATCAATTCATATTAACAATATCTTTCATGAAATGATGTTGACTTATATATCTCAAACATAACTATTTTTGCGTTCATGAATTATAATGTGTTTTTATTTCGGATTGATAATATGATTATATATAATGCATGATATAATGGATGATATATAATACATAAGTGTTGATGGTTGAATACTTATTCATTATTCATGAAATGCCTTAGACTTACGTGCATTAAAGTCGAATTCATTATTGAAAGTATGACGCTTGAATGTCATTATTTCACTACTTGCAAAACAGTAGTAACATTAGTGTGATCTTTATTGACAAAAGGCCTTAAATCAACATACTTTGGACATGATTGATGCTTTCTTTTAACATTGTGCTGGTATGGCTTTAGTATGTAAAGCATACCACATTTGAAATAACATACGAAAAGCATACAAATATATACCAGGAGAATACAGATATGTATTCGCCTCATGTGCTATGCCCCTAATGCAATTAGGCGGTCGATTATAATTGAGTAAAATACGCTTAGATATCCATATTCAACATGTATATTTTGAACTGCAATATCTTTCTCAGGTAATCTACTGCAGTAGATTACCTGGGAGTAGATTACCTGTAATGTGTTATAACACACTTTAACGATTGAAACAGTACTATGATTGAAAACTAAGTTCTGACTCACCGAAGCGAAAAGAATTAGCTCTTAAATGCTCCATGAGAGCTAGAAGATGTGCCAGATTCAAAAAATTGAAGACGGAATTGTCTTAGACTTCTAAACCCTTAATACACTCTTACAGATAACTAATAAATTATTAATAAATACGAGATGAGTCTGAGCTTAGTTTCCAACCCAATACAAATAATAGAGTAACACATCATAAAGTGCAATTGTTAAAAGTACATCCATAAAAATTGATAGACTTGTTTTCTCGTGTGTTTGTGTTGTTTGTAGATACAACATTGTTTGTTGTAGCTTCATATGATCCATACAGCACTTTCGACATATCTTTCTCGAATACCTCGGCATGAATGTAGGCACTATCTGCTTTTTCATTGATTCGACCTGTTTTGAGTGCTGCAACCTCCTTGGATATGCCGCCTTGTACAAGTCGAGTCTTAGCAGTGCGTCGTAAAGAAGTGTTCGTAAAGAATTCGCCGTCTTTTGCAATATTTTTCATCAACGTTTTAGTGGTATTTTCAATTTTATGAATCCCCATTGGGCAGCGTTTGTACCAAACAGCTCCTTTTATTTGATGTTTCTGTAAGGGCGTCAGATAAAATGCTTTGCACGCACCATCTGGTCTATGTCGAATGTACTCTTTATATAATTTGATCACACATCGATCTGGGTTGTCCGTGTTCTGATAAACTCGAGTCTCTTTGGGGTCCATTCTGGCACACTTTAATCCATAACGCTTGTTTTTTGACATTCTTTCAACGTATTTCAAATATTCTTTATCATCAGTCTTTACAAAGAATTAATTGAGATTCGTCTCCAAATTCCATATCATGATGTTCTTTAGCCGCTCTAAGGCTCAAATGAACTCCCAAATGATAAATAAGTGTGTGGATTAGCTGATCTGGATTTGAAATTCCAAAACTACCATTTTCCCACAATTCGTTCTCTTGTTCTAGATCAATTGGCAATGCTCTTTTCTTTGGTTTTACGTTACCGCGTTGAGCTGATTTTTTCATCTGAGCATCAAGGGAATCACGAGCACTTTTGAAATCAATGTCCGTAAAAATAGAAATTTTCCATTTCATTTCTGTATTGAAATATAGCTGTAGCATCGCACCAATGCCTTTCAACGATTCTGGAGGATACATATCTCCATCAACCTTTCTGACCTCAGCGAAGAAGTACTTCAAACAGTGATTGAGATCGTTTGGTGTAAATTCTTTCACATTTTTATATACTTTCAAAACATTATCGTCAATTCTTATTTTCCAGTGGTCATGCCAGGTGACAAATAGCTTGAATGCCCATCTCATCTTATTCCAAGTACTTTTTGGTATTCTATTATCCATATCAGAATTAACTTCTTCCTCTGACATGTTTACAAATCTCGACGTCATTCCTATGTGATTGATTACTTACGTCTTACGTTAGCCGTTATCATCCTTGCGGAAAATGGCCTCCCTTGTGATACGAATCCATGTCGCACGATCGTTAGCCGCCAGCCGCCAGTTCCTTGGGAGTTCGTCTCTTCATCTCCTTCTCTGTCCTCCACGGTTTCTTTTCCCTTCTCTTGGTATCCATACTGTCGTTCTATGGCTCCATCTGTTATCGGGTCGCCTGATGACATGACCAGCCCACTTCCATTTGAGATGTTTCGCTTCTATCACAACGTCCTTTAACCCTGTTCGTCTCCTTACTTCTTCGTTTCTAACCTTGTCTTTCAGAGTGACTCCAATCATCCTTCGTTCCATCGCTCGTTGTGTTGTTCTGAGTTTATTCTCTTGTGATCGTGTTAGAGACCAGGTTTGGGATCCGTATGTCAGGACAGGCAGAATGCACATATCGAACAAACGTTTTTTATTCTTCATCTCTATACCTCGTGATGTTAAGTAGGGCTTGAGTTTCCAAAAGGACTTCCACGCATTTTGTGTTCTTCTTAGGATTTCTTGTTCTTGGCGGGCTTGAAAGGAGATATTCTGTCCAAGGTAAATAAAATCGTCGACATAATCTATGACGTGTCCATTGATGTGGATTAAACTCTTTTGGCCGTTTGTCAAAATTTTTGTTTTCTCGTTGTTTATCTTTAAACCGACCTTTTTTCCCTGCTTATTTAGCTCATCTACAATTATTTGCATGGAAGTCGCGTCATCCTCAAAAATGGCAATATCATCTGCAAATCTCAAGTTCATGAGACGTTCACCGTCGATATTTATTCCTGCGTCTGTAGGGAAGTGACATGATCTGAATATGTCCTCTAATGTTGCCGTAAAGAGGACTGGGGATATGGGATCTCCTTGGCGAACGCCACGTTCAATGAGGAATTTCGGGCCTCTTGTTTCCAACTTTATGGAAGCTGTTGCATCACTATATATCTCATTTAAAATTCTCCAAATTTTCCCTCTTACTCCCTGCTTTCTTACTACAGTTAGCATCGCTGTGTGGCTAACAGAGTCAAAAGCTTTTTCATAGTCGATCATAAGTATATAGAGAGTCTTGTTATACTCTGTATACTTCTCAATCAGTTGATTTATCGAGTGTAGATGGTCAATTGTTGAGTAGCCTTTCCGGAAACCAACTTGCTCTCTTGGTTGATTCCATTCTAATGTCTGTTTAATCCGGCGTTGTAAAACTCTGGTAAAGACTTTGTACAGATGACTTAGAAGGCTTATTGGTCGGTAGTTCTTTATGTTCTTACTGCAGCCTTTTTTGTAAATCACTACTACATCTGCGTTTCTCCACTCATGGGGTATCTGGCCACAATTCAAAATTCGGTTAAAGATTTTTGTCAGCATCTCAATCAAGGTTTCCCCTCCAGCTTTTAACATTTCGCATATTATTTCGTCTTCTCCCGGTGATCTATTATTCTTCATTTTCCTTATTGCTAATTGTACTTCACCTTTCAAAATTTCAGGTGTCGGATTTTCTTTCTCTTCTTCTTCAATTTCTACATCTATTATCACATTTGCAAAATCGTTTTTGTAAAGCTCTCTATAGAAGTTGGTTATTTCTTCTACTATTTCACGTCTGTTTGTAACGTCATTTCCATTCTTTGAGATACATCTTATCATTTTTCTGCTCGGATTCATTAGCCCTTGTGCTTTTTTCAACGATTTGTTCCTCTTGATGACCTCTTCTATTAGCTTTTCGTTGAATTCAGAAATATCTTGTTTAATCTTTTGTTTAGTCAATTTTCTGGTGATGGTAAACTCAACCTCTGCTTCGTTACTTTCTCTTCTTCTCTTCCGCAGTTCTTCTCGTTTATTAATCAGATTGACTGTGTCGTCTGTTAACTTTTTTGTTTTCGACATTTTCTCAATTTTCAATGACTTTGTTGTTTCTTTTATAGCGCAGGTGAACTTCGAATATTCAACATTTAGGTCATCTGTATCTTCAATGTGTAGACTCTCAAATCTATTGGAGAGTTTCAATTGAAATTCTCTTCTCCTGTCCAGTATGAAGTTGCCTGGAGTAGCGAGTTTCCTCATCTTTTTTGCTCTTTCTCGTTTCTCATTTATTTTCATTTTTGCTCTTAAAAGACGATGGTCAGAGTCAAAGTCGAATCGGTTAATAATTCCAACATCTAACACAAGATCGGGATCTCTACAGAGGATGAAGTCAATTTCATTTTTGGTTGCTCCATTGGGTGATTCCCAAGTCCATTTTCGATTTTGACTTTTTTTAAAGAAGGAGTTGGTTATCTTCAAGTTATTCGCAGCAGAAAATTCTATCAGTCTTGCCCCTCGCATGTTTCT
Source organism: Prostheceraeus crozeri (assembly GCA_907163375.1). Classification (NCBI taxonomy): domain Eukaryota; kingdom Metazoa; phylum Platyhelminthes; order Polycladida; family Euryleptidae; genus Prostheceraeus; species Prostheceraeus crozeri. Next base: position 50,550 of record CAJQUW010000968.1, read on the forward strand.
TCTGCCATAACCGTAGTTCCCGATGCATTGTTCGTTGTCCTGTTTTTCTCCAATTTTCGCGTTGAAATCGCCCATTACGATCGGCTTGCCACATCTATCATCGTCGATTACTGCCTGAATGTCGTCGTAGAATCTCTCTACTTCTTCATCCTCGCTGTTGGAAGTAGGTGCATAAACTTGAATTAACTTTAAAGCTGTTCTTTTGTTTATTCTTAGGATCAGAACTGATATCCTATCAGACTTCGAATAGTAATCTACGATATTGTCTTTCCACCTCCTGCTCACCCAGAATCCCGTACCTCTCGCGCCTTTTGATCCACTCCAGCATAGAACATTACCTCCTTCGGTCTGCATCATTTCTTCTCCATTTCTCCTGGTTTCGCATAGGCCTAGAATATCTACATTCACAGATTCTAGGGCTCTTTCAAGTTCGTGTAGTCGAAAATCTCCACTTGGTTGGTCTATTAACGATCGACAATTGTATGTCGCAACAGAGATGTTTGTCGTCTTATTTCCTTTGCAGCATTTTCTAACCCAGTGATTCTTAGCACCCTCTGTTCTCTCATCATTCCTGTTGCTGCTTTGAAGGGTGACTCCAGAACTGCTGGGTACTGCGGGCCTATTCGTTGTGCTTAAATTCATCATATGAAGGGGGGTTGCCTTACTCGCCACGCTTGGCACTGCGGGTTGGCGAGGGTTGTGAATTTGGAGTAACCGTCTCCTAGATGGATTGTCTGTTAGGACTAACGAATTCCATCTATCCGTGTCAGTCAGGGTTGTTCTTGATTTTATGATGCAATGACGATCCTACTTTGGCTAATCTTGTAAGGTGGAATGGAATGCGTCTAGTGCTTTGATTCCTCTGCTGCCTCAATTTTTGGAGAAGAGAATACCTTACTTCCTTATTGAGGACAACATTGACCGTATGCACTTGCCATTTCGACAACCGAGAACTCGTCCGACGTCAACTTTCTTTACCAGTCGCGATGTAAAATGACTGCAGCCAGCTTGTAGCCAATAGGATATTCTTAGACTCATGACGCTCAACCGCCCAAATAACCTTGACCGGTTGGCATTTCTGAGACCCATCCCCTACTTTTAGGTGGAATTTTCCCGAAGGTCCACCAAGGACAGTTTTGTTCCTCCTAAAGAAAACTGCCCTACCCACACGCTCATACGCCCGAAGCCGGTGGCACTTGTGGGTACGGTTATCCCGCCGTGACTCGGTCCCAGTGCCTGCTTTGGCCACCATGTGGTGTTCACCCCCTTGTCGCGGTGAGGCAGCAGGATGGACTTCCCCTTTCATCGAGCATCCCGACCAGATGGCATTTCAGGACACCCTCCAGGGATCAAGGGGGATTAATCCAGGGATTGATCAGTCAAAAGTGAAGAAAGGAATGCTTGCTTAGATAATTAAGCTGTTTCAAAATTCATGAATTCAAATATGAAATATATCCATGGAGTCATGAGATATCATTCAGCGAACACATAGTATTATTACACTGACTTCTATGTATCACACAGCTCAAATCTACTCATATGATGCTATGGTATTCTCCTCGCCTTCAGCTCGGAGAATACCGTAGCATCATATTCGTAGATTCTGACCGTGTAATACATCGAAGTCAGTGTAATAATATTACATACCAAAAAATACTTTGGTATGCGTCTTTCGTATGTGATTGGTATTGAGCGATTTACAGTGTAGAAAACCAATTCACTGATGCATTAAAATGGCTCCTTTTGAAGGAAATTCTTCCACATTTCCAGTTACGCATATTTTAGCTGCTTTCCATGTACGAAACTTTTGGAATCCTACGTAAATTCTTTGCACATTCAATCATTTTGGCAGCGTGAATATTAATTCAAAAATCGGTCAAAATTGGCGATTTCTAAGATGATACTTTAAGAAATTAAGGAGAGGGGAGAACCATAGTATAGTAGGTAGAGTGCCGACTCAAAAAAAATGTCAGCATACAGTGAAAATGTTTTGCGCAGATTGCGTTCCTGCGGTCAAAAAAAAATTTTATCCATTTTTAAGAAGGTAAATTTTTGCAAATTTTTCCTGTATTTATATACTTGCCACTATATAAGTAGTATGAAACTTATTAGATATAAAAAGCAATGAGCATTTACCAACAGGTGCCGTAATTAAGCGGAAATAAAGCTGATTATCAAGAAAATTTCATAAACCGCATTATAATGCAAGTCTTCATGGAAAGGTTGAGATCTCATTATACTTCTTGACTGAAATTTCAATTTTAATTTCTTGGCTTAATTCAATTTTCATCGGCATGATTTTATTATTCGCTAAGTTATTGTTTCATTTCTTGAATCTGAATAGCAATATGGACACAATTGCATGTCTTAAAACTAATTGTGATCTAATAATTTGTCTTTAATTATGGCATTTTGCCCTTCCATATGGCAGACTAGCACTAGATTGTGATGTGATCACGCTTTACAAAACGCTCGTATTGATAAGGAGGAGCATTTAACCCATCGAATTTCTAATTTAGAAACCACTACTTCTCCAGGGTTATGATGACATGGAGGATTTGCAAGATACCATATTTCTTCTGTATTGCTATGATAATCAGTCAATCCCGTGATAATTTTTTCAAAACCGTGAAAATTTGCATAATTATCTCGCATTAGGTACTGGGTCTCAACTCGAGTTCATTCAAAAAAAAGAAACTTCATACACAATGGGGATTTGATTAATACTGAGTTGCTACTCCACCTAATATGCTTACTCTATGAGGAGAAACAAAGTAAATATATAATGGACGAATAGAATCATTCGTAGATTTGTGGTGCCAGCTATGACATTAATTTTAAGCCAGTTCTTAGAAGCAGCTTTATTTGAGATCGCATTTGACAACAGAAAATTATTGAAATATAGAATAGGCGGGAATGAAGAGCTACGTCAAAACGATGAATCAGCGAAAAATTACATAATTATCCGTAGACATTTGTATTGCACATAACAACAGAAAATGTTTAAAATGCAAACGTATATTTGCAATACTGTAATATTGTAATCCACACGGTCCAGTGACGGTCTATCTATCTATATGGGAAATAGTTAAGCCACATTTGGACAGAGATGCCATAGGCCTACTTGGCAGGCGCTTCATCATGTTGAAAGAATGAATCAATGCAATCTTCACGTTCAGACACCAGAGCCTACAAGAAACTTTTCACTTAGCATTTTTAGGCATCATTCGTGTGTCACTGGCTTGTCGAATAAAAGTGGACTTCGTCCGAAACATCCATAAACTTTTGACAACATTTGAATTCCATTTTCACCTATGATAACTCGATTGCCTTTGACTTCAATTAGGGTTCGGTTACTTCTGGGCTACTCGGCATATAAACACTTAGGGGACAACCCTTGGATGAGCCTAATATGGATGAGGCTAGGGCGGCAAACATGACTGTGAAGCTGAAGACTCACTTGCAGGAGTTCCTTCCACTTCCTCGATAGCTCTCTTCAAGTCATCAACGGTTCCGTGAGGATCAACACGAAGTTTCATCACATCCTCCGAGAATTCAGCGGAACGAACGGCGATGGTCCACGGTCTTTGTATGAGTCTCAATGAAGAAGCAGGAAGTATACCGCATTGTTCTATTGTCTCACGTGATCTCAGGTAGCGGCCTTGGAACACAAGAATTTGCTTCTCCGCAGGAATTGACTGTCTCTGAGAAAGCATTTTCTTTACGTTGTCTATTGTGTCGAGTGGAAGAACATTAAGTTCCACCAGCTTCCATCCGGGTGTAAGAACGATGACTGGGAAGCTTCCTGGCCGCCGAAATTCGAGTCTGAGATTCATCCCGTCCTTCACTCGACAATCCATCAACATTTGATCATCTGACAACTCCCTCCCATCCAATAAAAGACTGCAATCAGCTCCTAATCCGATTTGATGCTTCACATCGGAGATGGTATCGAGAGGAGAAGCCTCCAGGGACATCTGCTCACCACTCTCAGAGATAACGAAGAAGATGAGACGCTCGCTGACAGGCTCCGAGTCATGCGATGGATGAAACGAATCGTCCACTTCTCCAGCGAAAATGGCACTAAGATCGTCAGATGACAAGCCATCATCGATAAGAAGGCGATTTCTCACATCGGCAACCCTCTCTGCTTCAAATATCTCCTCCACGAAGACCGAGCGGAATGGTCTATGGATTTCCAACTTCATGAGCTTGGCGATTCCTGGCAAGAAAATGTTTAAGTATTGAAAACGGTTCGACATCTTCAAGTACCAGAAAAATATGAAGTGAGAGTGTAGTGACAGGAGGAAGAATTAGGGCAAAAATAAGGATTAAAATCATAGCATGTACTAAAACAATCTTATTTCTTAAGAAATGCATGTCTTCGTTTTTATCTAGTAGTGACTATTTTTTGAATATATTGCTTTATAGCTGGTCATTATTTGAAGGAATTAGAGGCGTCACAATTCCGGATGTCAGGAAATTATGTCTGTAATTTTGGCAAGCGCTTACAATCTGCTGAAGGCTATTTAGTGACCGGTTTCCGCAACGTGCTTCGCCATCTCGGACCTGTTGACACATAATTCTCAAACAGCACGTTTGTGTTCTGTGGTTGTCTTGTCTACGGGTGTACCAGACTCACTGACGTAGTAGAAGTTGCAACCCTGCGCTCCACATGGGATATGATATACAGAAGCAGGACATTATGACTTGCAGGATCGTTTCTTAAGCAAAAGGTTGGAAAGAGTACGAGTTGGCTTCATTGTCACGTAAATGTTAAACTCAAACAGAACGGCTTTGATGCGGCCACTGACTCCTGGGACTTAAGGTAATGAGCCTCTGATAGACGGCCGATCTAAATTGTGTTGATCACCAAGAATTGACCAGTTCCTCCTGATCTCTTGCCTGTCGCATCCATTGGCGACAAGTTCGTTTTCAACTGTCTCCACCTCGTTGTCCACCGTCGTTGTCCACCAGTTCTTGAGAACAAAGTAAAGTTGCGAGAACAAGGGCACGAGTTTTACCACTGAAAGCGTGTTTTGGATGACAAGAAGCACGATTCAAATATGAACCAGTGTGAGTTTCTTTCTTGAAAACAGAAAAGTGGGGCTAGTTCTTTCAATGAACAGGTCAAGGAGTCCAATCTACCACCTCGACTCCATTTCGGTTATGAAATTGATCGATGAATTGTGATCATTCAGTAAATCAAAAAATCTCTCAGTAGGTGCCCTATGTAACTCCGCTTTGATGCCTCTAATTCTTTCATTAAGTGGCACGCAGGGACGTAGGTAGGGGTGAGCGGTGGGAGCGGCGCTCCCCCATTTGCTCAAGAAGTAAAGAAAAAGAGATCACAGGATTTTCTTATACTACATAAAATGGAAACGTAGCTGAGCGAAATATCAAGACTAAAATTCAAACTTCATGTGTGAACTCACGATGAAATCGATCATGATTGATTTGTTAAATTATCAGTCCAATACTCGTACATTGTCGCAATAACTTCATTTCATTCCATTGTTAGGATGGAGGTCCTCCAAACAGCTTAGACCATCTTGCTGCTTCATCTCTCTACAGGAGAAATTCTGGAGACACTCCGATCCACTGCATTCTCCGATTGGAGACGCTGCACTTGTCGACTGCAGGTGCTCCGCTCCATTTATCCTATATATATGCAATGGAGCTAAAGCAGTTTTGGAGGCTTTCAAATCTTCTACACCTGTCGATTTAAGGTGTCTATAGAAGCTGCTCAGGAGGTTCTTCAATCCGCTACATCTGTCGATTGGAGGCAGTTCACCTCATCTGTCTTAGGGGCGTTCCTCTCCATTTGACTATTTACTTGAGTTAATGCAGCAATTCGGGAGGCTCTCCGATTAGCTGCATTTGTGGATTGAGGGTGCCGCGCACCATTTGTCTGAAGGAGCAGTTCAGGGCGCTCACCAATCCGTTACATTAGCCGTTGGAAATGCTCTACTCTTAGTCAGGTATATATTCATATCTTCAGACGCCAACCGTCTGCAATTACTGCAAAAAATGGCTTCCGTTTATACATTTACTTGGGTAATTGCCGCATGTTTCAAGTCTATAATTATGACATGTTGCAGTAATACATGAAGGGGACGCATTGGAAGTGTGAGTGTTGCTTGAGAGAGTCCATGAACGATAAATTGAGATGATAATGCATTTTGTGTCGACCTGAAGCTTTCCCACTACTTTATGATATTTCATTGTAAAAATGTTTTAAGTATGCTCGATTTTATGATTTTATGCTCGATCTATCACAAAATCATTTAACGCATCTTCTAAATAAATCTTGCATAAATCAGTTTCCATAGTTTATAATACACAGGCATATGCAGTTCCGGAGGTTTACGACAGGTCTGATTGACTAGTTACTGTAATAATACAAATCGAGGCAAAGTCAATGCTTTGGTTTTTGACAACGACAAAGAAAATCTTACAGGCAATTGACTATATCAGATACTAAGAAATATTCGTTTAATGGTCTTTTACAGATTCTATTATTTTCTGTATTATCAAACATTTGAATTCAAGAATGTTCCACCACCTGACTTTAAGACATATTACGGATGCGCACAGACTGCTAACGCATTACTGTGCTTGGCCCTCGGACTACCCTAAGTATAAAAAGCCTCCACGTTATTTGCAAAAAATGATTGCGTGGTGGAGAGAACTTGTTTTGATTGTGTCAATGATAAATTGTGTACAAACGTGCGATAAATTTATCACATTTAATTTTGAATTGTAATAGCTTTCAAGAATGCTAGTTATACTAATGTTCACACAGAACGTGTCCAATGGTGCATTTCCTTAATCAGCTGGATATGTCAAAAATCAGGCATTCACTGTAATAAGCTTACAATAAGCATTTGCTCGGTCATCCTCCCACATCATGAAACAGATAAGCTTGGCAATGGAGTATAGCTTGCGTTGTGACTCGATTGGCACGACTTGGGCTTGCATACCCAAGTCATCTACCTCACGCAACAATTTTATCGGTCGAATGCGAGCGCAAATTCCCGAAGCTGCAACGGCATGCTACGGCATGTCAAGAAGGTGCAATATATTAAAATTAGAAGGAAACAGTATTTTGAATGCAATTACTCAGTTTGTAGCAACCATGTTCACGCTGTCAGTGAAAAACGTTTTGAATAAAGAAGTTTGCCTAAAATTGTTTGATTGAATCGTATTTTGTAATTTCCTTACAGTATTACGAAGATATGGATAAAAGAATAAGATACCGTAAAATTTGGCTTACACGTGACTCAAGTTGAAATAAAGAATGTTTATATAATCAAAATATGTATAAAGAGATGAAAATCATGTAAAAGATAGCGAAATTGAAGACATGTACAGTAGTCCCTCTCTATAACGACCAACTCTCTGCCAAGCAAATAAAGTCGTTATAGACAGGTGGTCATTATTTGCAGGTAAACGTTTGGCTACCTTTTTATATGATATATGACATTATAGTCATCCAATCATAAGCCTACGCGTACTCACACGTCCAACACAGCATGATTGCACGAATGATACTAGCTTTCATAGGTCAGAGGCTATAAAAGTGTCCATTCAAAGGGCCTATTACGCAAGATTTAATGAAAATTTAGAAAACTATGTAGAAATATAACAATACTGTGATGCAAAAACATAGGTATAAAGCACACATCAATCAATGAGAAAATTTGACGATACAATGCAATAGGCACTGTATGTAGATATTATGTAAAGCTGTAAGATTATACTACCGGTACAATTATGTAGAATAAATTCAGATGTAGGCTAGGCCTATCACTGTAAGTACATGTATGCATACTCGATTGCATTTTCAGTACCCATGTTAACTTTCTCCGATAATATATATATATATATATATATATATATATATATAGCCCTATCGCCTCTAACAAGCTACATGGGAAAATGAAGCCAGTAAGTTGAGAGTGTTGAGACTCATGTATCTGTGAGAGCTAAAAGTGAGGGATTAAGATGTGTAGCTGACAGCTGTTCCGTAATAAGACGATTGATGTTTGTATGTTGTACATAAAAATTACGAAACATCTGCACGTTTTCATCGTTCCCCCGCGATCTGCGGTCGTAATAAACAGGGATCAGAGAACAATTTGCCAAATTACTGAGGTCGTAAGTCGCGTTAGACAGGAAGTCGGCATGCACAGGGATATACATGTATATAGGAGATGCATCGGTTCCAAATTATTTGGTCGTAATCGACAGGAGGTCACGAAAAGCAGGGTCGTTAATGACAGGGACTACTGTATTAAGGTGATAAATTCATCACTGCTTGGGAGTTCTAAAATGCACCAGACCTTGGTAGTCCGAGGGTTCAATACTCTAGCCCCTGTCGATTCACCATGACATGTAGACCTTCATGCATATATCGCATTTCTCGAATTTAGCCCGCAGATTGAGTAATCTTTTTAAATTTAAAGTTCGGATTCTGTACAAGGGTGGGTTCCACTTGAAGGCAGTTGGCTTAAATGAATTTTTGAGCTTGGGATTTAACTCCCAATATTTTAGTAATCAAATACAGACATTGTGTGCATTGCTGATAAGTCGGAATGCGAATGTGGACGAAATCGAAGAGAAAAAGAAGAAACAGTGCGGTGGAACTCGAGGCAAAAGATTTACAGCAAGCTAAATCAGTGGCCTATCTTAGGTGACGATGCAAGAAAAGGCCATTTTGATTTACTTATCATTTTGAATCGTTCTCTAGGAGCATGTGTTGAGCCGTCGCGGAGGCGGTGTCTACGTCTGGACTCACTTTTTGTTTTCTGTTATTAGACTTTCTCCAGTTCGCCAGCCTGATTATGTGGACTCTGTTTGGACCCACTTACCGCATTTAGATTTGCTTTTCATCTGCATGTACATATATTTGCTCCAGACTGTGTCACTGCTAAATAATCCGAAATTGACGAATTCATCACTAGCAACATTGATATATTCCTTAGCCAATATCCTGTCTGACATAGTTACCTATGGCTATTTAAATCTATACGACGTGAGATCAATAAAGTTCATCTCGACCTTGTCAATCTTACAACTCAGCCTACTCGAGGAGATGCAATACTTGACTGTTTTATAATAAGCAGCGATCATTCTTTTGAGAACAAGATGACTGTTGCTGCTACCATTTCAAACTCAGAACACAATGTCGTAATTGCTGTGCCAATGTGTCCATTTCAAAACAAATGTTGGATAGGCTTGAGTGAGGGTTGTGAGGCTTGTGAGGCTTGAGTTGAGGATGTTGTGAGGCTTCTCTTTGGTCTTCGTCGAAGCAACATCGACGCTTTTGCAGCTCATGTTTCCAGCTTTAATTGGACACCTTTTTATTTGTTCGATGCTGATTTAGATGCTAAATGCAATTATTTTACGATATTTCGCTGCAATTGGTAAACTTATACATTCCTATCACTTACGTGGAAATGAAAGAGTCTGACAAGGTGTGGATTACATCACTCGTAAAATCTTCCATTCAAAAGCGCTGGGATTCTTATAGTCGTAGAGACTTCGCATTGTATCACTATTAGAAAAGCAAAGTAAAAACCCAAAAAATAAATGCTAAACGCTCCTGGTCTTCCATAGCATCTAAAGACTCTAAAATTCTGTGGAAAGTCATCAATCCCATCCAAAATTGGCATGAAGAGCAACGACGACAGCATCTACTTAATTATTGGCCAGTTCGATTCGGAGTTTACAGCAGCGAATAAATTAAACGAAGTCTTTGCGTCGGCTTTGTACAAGGCAGCGATCGTACCCTTGCAGAACGATGTGTTCCATGAAGAAATCCGTGGGACATCGACATTCCAGTTTCACTTGCGTGGGACCTGCTGTCTACAATCAACGGAAAGAAGGCAGTGGAGAGTGATGGAATTCCCTCAATACTATGCAAGGCGTCCGCAATTCCACTCGCCGGTCCATTTGCTCAGATCTTCAATCTGTCGATCAAGGAAAGACGCTTCCCGCAATGATGAAAACTGTCCCACATTTGCCCGCTACCGAAAAATATGTCTCCTGATGTGAATAATCTGAGACCGATCTCACTCCTCCCATTACCATCAAAAATCTTTGATCGCATTTAACATCATTCAGTTCATGATTTCTTCATCGAGAGTCTTGGTCCTAGTCATTTCGGCTGCAGAACCTCAAGATCGACTACATGTGCTGTCATAGCTGTGTTGCACCATGTTCTTGCTTCACTCGAGTCACCTTATGCATCTGGGGTCAAAATTATTGCTAATGATTACAGTAAGGCTTTTGACTACCCTGCGTACTAGTGGATTTCCAGAAGCTTTTACTGAGCGGATGGGAGGCTACCTGGCTGATAGACGTCAAGTACGCATATTGAGAGAGTTGTTGCAAGCACCATGCTAAGCGTGTTGTCATGAGTCCCACAGGGATCAGTTTAAGTACCATCGTTTTTCTGCTCAGCTGTCGGACGCTTAAGACCTCTTTTCCCCGAAACTGGTACCTTTCAGCACATCGATGACACAACTTCATGCATCCCGTTATCAAAATCTGATAATGCTCATGTCATCCTAGATCAGAGCACCAGAATTTGATTCAATGGTCAGACGACAATGATCTCTAAGTAAATCCGAAGAAGTGCAAGTCAATTTGCTACACCAAGTCTGCTTCGACAAAGGATGTTCCACTAGATGGTGTTTTCTGCACAAACGAGCTGAAGCTTCTCGGAGTTATAAATGAAAAACTCACATGGTCGTCGGACATCCAGAATATATGCAGAATTGCCTCTCGGAGAATCTATGCTTTATACACTGTAAATCGCTCAGTACCAATCACATACGAAAGACGCATACCAAAGTATTTTTTTGGTATATTTCTGTATTCTCTTGGTATATAGTTGTATGCTTTTCGCATGTTATTTCAAATGTGGTATGCTTTACATACTAAAGCCATACCAGCACAATGTTAAAAGAAATCAGCAATCATTTCCAAAGTATGTTGATTTAAGGACTTTTGTCAATAAAGATCACACTAATGCTACTACTGTTTTGCAAGTAGTGAGATAATGACATTCAACAGTAAAACTTCCAATACTGAATTCGATTTTAATACACGTAAATCTAAGGCATTTAATGACTAATCAATAAGTATTCAACCATCAACAATTATGCATTGTGTAATTTTGAAATTAAGCATATTATCAATCCGAAATAAAAACACATTATAATTCATGAACGCAAAAGTAGGTATGTTTGAGATATACAAG